>JANBTM010000037.1:0-56917 GCA_027578695.1 Coemansia sp. RSA 1365 | reverse complement strand
TATAGATTCAAATTTAGATATAATATATTTCTTACCTTTATTAAAAAAAAAGAGTTATATAAAATTATTTTTAAGATATTGGAAATACATTTTATTATTCAGTTTGACTATTGGGTTTATTTTAGATCTTATTTCAGGTTATTATTTATTATTAAGAATAATTTTTTTAGTGGTAATTCCTTTATTTTTTATTTTTTTTAAAAATAGAATAATATATGCTGATGGTTCTGGAGATAATATAAATAAAAATACTCCTATAAAAACAAATGATAGTAAAGATAATTTATCTGTTGAAAATAAAAATAAATCATCTGAAGTAAATGTAAATGTTAATCATTCTATAGACGGCACAACTGTTTTAAATGAAGGTTTAAAATCTATTGGCCAAGGTATTGAAAAAATAGCACCAGCCGCTGGTGCTGCTAGTGTAGGCTATGCAACAGCAAAAGCTATGAAAGCAGTAGGAGGTGCACCAAATCAGAGATTAATTGCTGGAGGAATGGCAGGAGGACTAGCTATGCTTACAACATTAGGTTCACAAGTTATAAATAAATCAACATCTACAACAACTTCTTTACCAAAAAGACCAGAAAGTCCTGAAAATCCTTTTGTTTCTCCTTCTATATTTGAAAATTATTTTGATTATTTAAATACTTTAAGTCTTACTGAAAGTATATTAATTATAATTATATTATATGGAATTATAGCTTTTATTGGTTTAAATTCAATATTATTAAATAATATAATTTCATTATTAAATTTAGAAAAATATAAGTATGTCCAAAATAGACCTTTACTATTAAAATATATAAAGTTTATTAATACTTCAAATAAAATAGTTAATTTAATTATTATATTCTTAACTTGGTTAGCTATCATAGGAATTTTATTTTTTTCTTTATATTTATTAGGCTCTATCTAAATTTTATATTAAATTATAATAATCTTAATTTAGATAATAATAATAATTTTTAAGCCCAGAGGCCACGGATGCAGCCTCTGGGCCTATCCGCTAATTCTTCTTTTGAATGTAATTTATTTTAGTTATTTTTAAATTTCTTATCTTATATTAATTCTTTTTTGTTTAAATCTTTAATAACTTTATTATTTATAATTATTTAATTAATATTTTTATATTCAATTGTAAAATACTTTATTAATTAGATTGAATATCTAAAGATATTCGGATAAAATATTAAATTTTTTAAATTTTAAAAATTTTTTTTTATTAATTATACAAAATTTATAAAAATTAAAATAATTAATTTTTATTTTTAATTTATTTATTTTATAAATATTCCCCCAAATTTTATATAATTTGGGGTTATAAATATTAAATTTATTTTTAGATAGATAATATTATAATATAAATTAATATGCCTCGATTTTATACCTTTTTATTTAAAATAAAAAATAAAATTAAAATTTTAATATTATTTATACTTTTAATTTTAGTAACTATTGGATATTATAATTTTTCTGAAATAAGTTATAAAATATATATGATTATTGGTTCTTTAATATTTTCTTTTTTATTATTAATAATAAATCCTATATATGCCGATTCAGACTCTGAATTAGATTTTAATGATACTATTTCAAATTCAAAATCAGAAAGATCTAATTTGGATTCAAAAATAACTATTCTTGATTCTGATTCAGAGTTTGAAAAAAAATTAGAAAATATAAAAAATTCAACAGAATTTAAACCTAGAACTATTTTCGATAAGGAATCAAAAATACAATTTATAGAAGAAACTACAGAAAAAATAGCTGAGACGGTAGGTGTAGGGATTGTTGCAGGATCTGCACTTATAGCAAAAGAAATTAAAAATAATCCTGTAAAATTAGGAGTTTTAGGTGCTGGATCTATAGCTGGCTCTTTAGGATATGGAACAATAAAAGTAGCTTCTAAAGTTGTAACGGAAAATATGAAACACACAAATATTGAAGATTCTCAAAATCCACCATCACCAAGTGATGTAAAAAGTATTATATGGGATAATGATAATATTAATAATGATATATTAGGGATTTATGAGATATTAAATAATTACATAGAATATATTTTAAATTTAGGTTCTACAGATATAGAAACATTGTTTTTATATGCTTTAATATTAATTATTATGGGTATTTTTTTTTTTATTATGTTAATAAGTAATTACATTTTTAGAAAATTTTTTTTAAAAAAAATAAAAAATAGTAAATACTATAATTATAAAATAATAAAAATTTGGATAAATTTAAATGAAAAATATAATAATATATTTAAATATATTTATCTTTTTTTTATTTTTTATTGCTTAATTTTTAGTTTGTTAAATTTAATAATTATTTATTTTTATGGTAATTTATTTTAAATAAAATTTTTAGTTTTATTAATCAAATATCTTATAAATTTTAATTCTTTTATTATTATCTTATTTTTTATCAACTTATATTTTACCTATTTATGTTTTTAAAGATATTAATAAATTATCTTTAATAAAACCTTAGTTATAATTCTATATAAAAAAATATTTATTTTTTTTAATTTATAAATTTATATAATAAATATATTTTTATTATTTTTTATTAATAATATAAAATATAAAAAATATTTTTAATATATTAATAATTTATTAAATATTATAAAATTTTTAATTTATAATTATTTTTTAATATAAAATTTTAAATATTAATATATTTAATTAAATTATATACAAATTTATATTTAATATATTATTTTAAAAATAATTATTAAAAGATAATATATTTAAATTAATTTTAAATTTAAATATTAAAATAAAAAAAAATGATTAACATAAAAAAAAAATTTTTTTAAAATTATTATTATAATAATTATAAATAAACACCATTACTTATTATTTTCTAATTCTGTTAATATTTTTGATTATAAAATAATAGTATGTAAAAATTCCATACATTGTGCAGAATTAGTGTTATTAAAAATATTCTGAAATTTTTTCATGCTATCTGAATAAGCTTAATTAATTTCAGCATGTATAAGAGAAATTTTTAGTTTAGGATAACCCATATCAATCAAGGTTTTATCTAAGAACTTTGAAGCAATAAGAATTAAAACTGGTTTTCGTTCTGATTGCACTAAAATATTGTCTAGACCAAGACCCGTACGAAATACAACAGAAATACTGACAGTAATAATACATATACTTTTGAAACAGTATACAAATAAAGTAGTAGAAGTAATACCTATGTTAACTGAAGAATTTCTTACTATAAGTTTTCCTGAAAAAATTATTTTAATAAAATACATAAATTTTAAAAAATAAATAATAAACATAAATTATAATAAAGTTATAGCTAAACTAAAAATTATTATATGAACCTAGGTATTCAGGTTCATATAATATAATCAATAAATAGTTGATATTCCTCCTATTACCCTTAATATCCTTATTATAGGCAAATTTATGAAATTATATATGATATTTGGCAATATTGGCATATTATAACTTAATTTTATGCTTACTTTAAAATTGGATAAAATCCCTTTTTTCCTCCACCAAATAAACATAGGTACTGATTCATAATTATTACCAGATGTAGCTAAATCTGGTAATGTATTTTCTAAAATAGAAATGAAAGGTATTAAAATTAAGAAATATAAGAAATAGAATACTGTAGATATCTGACCAATTAAAATGAACGAAACACAATAATAAATTGATCCAATAAAATAGATCTTTTATAAAATTAATTTAAGGAGTTGGAATAAAAATAATAAGCTTTATATAATAACCCGATATCTAATTTAAATCTAATAGAAGTTTTAGGTTAATTAAATATACGACTAACTTCTCTAATTGAGGGGTAAAAACCAATTAATACTTTATTAGAATCATAAATATAAATAGGTTTAGAACTTTTAATACCAATAACCTTTTTACTTCTAGTTTTAGCTATATAAATAGGGGGTAACATCAAAAATTTATCTAATTGGTCATAATCTAAAATAATCTGTGTGAGATTATATTTTATAATATTAGTAGACAGTCTATAATAATTCATATTCTTTAAAATATATTCAATAACTTCTTTAATCGCACTGTTCAGGTGCAGTCCATTATAATGAAATTTTATAAGATATGACCAATGAAAATAGTCTAAACCTTTAGTAGTAAAAAAATGCAATTCATTAAAGAAAGAATAAATAATATCATGTAAGGATTTTATATCAGAAATCCAAAGATAAGATACTCCTTTTTTATCGATTTTTATTCTTCCTATATTAAAAAACTTAATGATCATATCTAAAGTAAAATTAGAAGTATTTTTTTGTGTTATAATAAATAAAGGTATACCTTTATAATATTTAGTACTCACACTAGTAAAAGAACCATATTCTTCAACAAAACCTAATAACCAGTATTTAGTAATTTTAATATGAGAAGGAGGTAAAGTAAAATTTGTTCTTCTTGAATTCATATTCATTATTAATGATTTTATGAATTTTTGATTATTTACCTCTTTATAGGACTGTAATTAAAATAAAAGAAATGCTTTAATCCAATCCTGATAATCCAAATATTTTTTGGTATTTAAAGGAAACCTCTCAAAGATAGGGATTAGAATATTTTCAATAATAGCCTGTTTCTTTATTATAAAAGCTACTTTATTATCATCTTTTCTTATTGAACCACCATTAAATAAATTACTTTGCATCCATTGTAATAAAGGTAATTCATCTTTATGTAGTTTTATTTGAAAGATTAAACTTGTTTGGATACGATCCGAACTAAAATTAGGGTTAGAAATTCTAAACATTCCCTCTGCATTTGTAAAACCTACCAACCATTGTACTAATTCTTCTGGCCATTGTGATATAGGTATATTAGAATAATTTTTAGAAATCCAAGGATTTAATAAATTAATACCTTTAAATGAATCCTTTATATGATTAGAAGTACGAGAATCAGTAGAATAATAACGTCTAAGAAAATTTTTATTTTTAGGCTCCTTATTGATTTTATTATTCATACTTATAAAATTAGAATCTCGAATAATCTACTTACCTGTTAATAAATATTTAGTATTGAAATAAAATCTAATGCTTAATATAAACAACATATAAGTAAATTGAACTAGTGCTCCAATAGCTATAAAAATATTTATTAATGGATAACCTGTATCATAATGAGATAATATAAAAAGAGCTAAACTTCCACCAAATATCCTTAATATTCTAGTAAAGATATTATTATGGAAACTATCAATTCTAGAAGATAATGTAGGGAAAGTATTTATATAATTTGTAATTAATTTAAGCTTTTTAAAAATCCTGAGATTGAGGTATTTATTCTCTTGATGATGATAAGAATTATAACTAGATGTAGCTAAATCAGCTAATGTATTTTCTAAAATAGAAATGAAAGGTATTAAAATTAAGAAATATAAGAAATAGAAAACAGTTGCAAATTGTCCAATAACAATAAAAGGAGCTTCTGCATGATTAGCACCAATCCACATTAAAATAAAGAAATTAGCAATAAATAACCAATAAAAGAATTTCATAAAAGGTCTAAATTGTAAACTTCTAATTTTAGATATATCTAAGATTGGTAATAAAAATAAAATTAAAATAGCAGCAAACATAGCAATAACACCACCTAATTTATGAGGTATAGATCTTAAAATAGCATAAAAAGGTAAAAAATCAAAAATAAAAATTTATAAAAAAGTTTTAAAAACTCTATGTATTATAAACCTAATTTATATAACATATTATTAATAAAAGAATTTTTTATTAGAAATCTAAAATGATCCATAGATAGTTCAAATATATATATATTCTAGGTTTAAAAATTCTTATGATAATAAATAGAACATAAAAAATAAAATTTATTATGTAAACATAAATTTATCCATATCATTATTAGAAAAAACATAAACATTAAAATGAAGTTCATTATTTTGTTTATTATTAATGTTTAAGAGATAAATAAAATTTTATTGCTATAATGATTTATCTTATTTATAATAATCAACAGAAAACGGAAATCGGCGTTATATCTTTTAAAATATATATTTTTTTTTATATGGTCTAACTAGATTAGGTAAAAAAAAATTAGTTATATTTATATGTCTTATATTAAAATATCTAGCTGTAACATGAATAGAAGTATAAATAGTTTTTGTATTAAAATCTAAATCATCAACTCCGATCTTGATAGGGTTAGGATGATTAAAATAATTAGAATCATAGTTAGAAATAGATAAGTTAACCTCTAATTTATAAATACCTTAAAAAAATAAAGAGTTTTTAATACATTTAGTAAGAATAGCTTAATTTATATTAAGGTTTATAGCTACATTTTTTATAGAGATATATTAATGTGAAATATAGATTTTCATATTAGTAACCTTAACTTTTATTTGTTTATTTTTTTTTGCAAATTAGATAAATTATTTCTTACTAAAATAAAAGTTTCTTTAGAGTGTTTATAACTAAGAGAGGAATAAGTTCTTCTTAAAACATTATATTCTGAATAAAAGTAATCTATATTATACTGTTATCTTATACCAATAATTTTAATATCACAATATTCCAAACACTACCAGTGTTCAGATTTTGAATACCTATATTTTTTAAGAGTTTTATTTATAACCATATTCTTAGAAGAAGGATATATAATATAAGAAGGATAAAAAAAATAAAAAAATCTTCTTTCTAAATAAATACTACTACCCACATAAGATAAATTTATAATTATACAAGTGCAACGATATATACTCGCCTAACTGCCATTATCTCTGATGATGGTTTTTATTTCAGTATAAACATTATTATAAATAACTATCGGTGTAAATGTTAAACAGTAAAAATCAATATAATTATAATTAAGTGATTTTTAAAATAACAAAATTATACTCGGAATGTGGCAGAATATTTGAATATACTAGATTAATAGGTGTTAATAATGTATAAATATTATCAGAAACCGTAATTATGCTATTAGCATAATTACGATTTTCTATATTCATTAAAATAAAGTAATTGCATAGTAGTAAAAAATATAGAACTATAAATTTTTTTTTGTTCCGTCATCTGTGATGACCCTAGATTGTGGTTTATAATTCATTATACAATAAAATAAAAATTAAATTAAAATCAAATAAAAATAATTTTTATTCTTTATAGTCGGTTAATTATAAATTAACCAAGAATTACTTGTTAATGATCTTTGAACTATATGTCCATTACCTAATAAAATATCTATTAATATTTGTTTAAATTCTTCAGATAAAATATAATTATTTTTTTCTATTAAAAATAATCCGTTCATTTGTAGATGAACAGATTTACGTTTATTTTTATAATTTACCATATCTAAAAGAATACAAATATTTAAGATATTATATAAATTTTTATATTAGACTCTATCTTAAAGAAAATATAAATTATATTTTCTTTTCTTACGTATTAGTCGTTGAGGATCCCAGATAAATATATATATTTATCTGGGTTTCCTGCTGATTATCCATTTATTGATAAATATTTATCAAATATCTTTAAGATTCTTACCTAATATAAATAAATATTATGGTACTTAAAGTTTTATAAATTTCCAGCATATGGTAAGATAAATTCAGTCACTCACGTGACCGATTGGCATTTTTTACATACCATTCAGGTACTCAATTAATTTTGATTTTAATCAAAATTTAAAATTAATTTTCATTAATCATTAGACTATGTCATTTATTCATTTCATACGAAATGCAAATAAAAGGGCGCTCATGGATGAATTATTGTTAGCATTACTCATCATCTAGTCTTTGAACGTTTATATAACTATAAAAATGCTGTTATATACTTCGCTGCAAGTAAGCATAGTAAAAAATAAATACCTTAGCTTTCTTGAAAATGAAAAATCATTTTAGAAAAATATAATATTATACTTTTCTCAATTCACCCTTTTTTCCTTAATCAATTAAGATAAAGGCGACAGTACCTTTAAAAATATAAAATAATATAAAAATATTAAAAAATTTTTCAGATATATAAATTATAAAAAATTATTTTTTAACCATAAATTAATTTGATCTTCTTTATATTTTATAGCTAATTTTAATGCTTTATCTTTTGAATTATTATAAGTTTTAAAATAAAAATATTTTCTTCGTGGTTTAATTTTAAATAAAGTAGGTAATATTACACACCAAGATATATTTTTAGATATATTTATATATGATTCACCAGATAAAGATTTATTATTATTTTCATAATTTAATATAATTTTTTCCCAATAATTTTTAGGTTTTTCAAAATCTATATTAATAGAATAATAATAATTTAATAACATAATTTGAATTGGTTTTATATATAATAAACTAGTATGTAAAAATATTAAAGATTTTTTAATATTATAAATTTTATATTTCTTAAAATATAAAAAGAAATTATAATTATCAATTATTTCTAATAAAGGTATTATATTTTTTTTATTTTCTATTTGAAGAATATAAAGATGATTAGATTTTATTATATTAGAATTTATATTTAATTTATAAAAATAAATTTTTATTTTATTTAATAAATTAAAATTATCTTCAGTTATTTTTTGACTTATTTTTAATATAGGGATAAACCAAATATTTTTATAATTATTATTTCTTATTCTTATAGTTAAATTTCCATCACCTAAATATAATCCTATAAAAAAAAGTAAAGATATATCTGTATTAATATTATCTTTATACGATTTTATTTTAAAATCGTTTATACTAAATTTTATATTAGTAACAGAAAATAAAATATTATATAAATTAATTTTTCTTTGAGAGTTATCAACTAAATTATAAGCTAACCAATATAAATTTTTTATTAATTCCAAATTATTTGGTAATTCGGGATTAGATATAATTTCATAAATATTTTTTAATTTTTTTAAACCTTTATATTTATCTCCATAAACTAAAGAAAAATAAGGAAGAAAATCATTTATTATAAAATTCCAATTTCTTGATTGAAGTCGAATATGAAATATATTTGAATCATTTTTTAATATTACCCAATTCATTTGATTATTAAATATAAATGATAATTGACTAAATAATTCAATACTATGTTCACTAGCATTTTGAGATAAATATATGATAGGTCTAAATTTAAATTTATTTTCAAAATAACCTCCTATATGACCTTCAGCTTGAAAAAAACCATTTATTAATTGTCTAAACATATTATTTCAATTCAAATTTTTATTATAATTATTTTTAATTTTTTCTTTTATATTATTTATCATAAATAATAATTCTTTTTTTGAAATTAATCTTCATTTATTATTTATGAATATATAACCTTTTTCTGAATTATTTAATGATTCAATTAAATTTAAATTATTTATTTTTATAAAGGTAGACATTAAATATATTATGTCAATTTTTATCGAAGGAGGTGTTACTAAAGGATTTGCAGGTATATAATTATCAGCTTCACCCATAAAATTAGGTATAAAAAATATAAAGAATGATAATATTAAGAAAAATAAAAAGAATGTAACATAATCTTTATATGAAAAATATGGATGAAAAGGAATTTTATCACCATTAGAAGAAATTCCTAATGGGTTATTAGCAAATTAGTAAAATAATTACTTAATTTCGACTGTACATTAAACCCTTTATGGAAAATATATAATATTTCCAAAAAAGATCCACTTATGACCCGATCTACTATATAAATATATTATAAAAATAGAACACTCGTTAACGAGTAGTCTGTAGCGATCTTATATATATAAAGTTTCGTAATATATATAAAACCGACGGTCTTCTGCTGATAAATCAACCATTAACCGTTTTCATAAGTGTTGCCTAATTTCAATAAAAATATTTATAATAGAAATTAAAGATCACTGTCATGATCTTGGATATAATTAATTATATTTTTGTTTTTATTGAAACTTAACAAAAATATTTATATCTGACTACTTATTTGATATTTAAACCTAATTTATAATACATAGATTTATGAAAATAAGGTAAAACAAGATTTCTAAGTTGATTCATAGATTTATTTTTTATATAAAGTTGATATTGTTTAGATTTAGAAAAATAATTTAAAGAACATTTAAGATAAAATTTATTTTCTAAAACTGATTTTAATAATTCAACTTCTTGTAAAGTAAAACTATTTGTTGCTATTCTTACTCCTGAATTTTTTCAAGTACCGTCATCTTGAATTCAAATTGCTAATGCTAAAGGAGTAAGATATTTATCTATATCTAAGGGTATAATTTTTTTTTTATTATGATTATAAAATAATTTATATAACCATAATAAATTTTTATAACTATATGTATTAAAACGATAAGCTTCATAAATTTTTTTACCTAATTTTTGTTTTACTATTGAAGGTAAAGTATTATTAGTATAACCTTGTTTTAATAAAAATTCATATAATCAAAATAAATAATCTTTATGTTTTATACTTTGTTTAAATCTAAATCTAACTCCACCATTCATTAATCTTTCTCCATGAACATCACCTAATAATGAACCAACTAAAAAAGATATTACTTCTTTATTATGAGGTCCTATTCTTTTATTGGCTCTAGTATTAGGCAATATAAATTTTAATGAAGTACTATAAAATTGTTTAAATATTTTTATAAATATTGGGCCTTGAAACCCATGTTGATGTAATCCTATAAGATGTAATACTATTACTGCAGCTAAAATAACAATTTTATTAAAAAATTAAAAATGTATCTATATTAAAATAATTTATTAATTTCGTTACCAAGGGAATTTAAGATTTTTATATTTTTTTGATTCTTTTAAATTATTTTACCAATTAATATATTGAAAATTTTTATACCCGATTATAAGAAAATTATTATCAAAAGAAAAAAAATTTATGATTTTTTGAATATCATTAATTGAAGTCATTCGGACAATTGAAAAATTGTCCCTCTTATTGAAGTATATTTTTCTATTTGGATTTAAAAAAAAAAATATTGTCCATTAAAATTTTATTTCCTTTTTAACCTATATTAAAACCTATCTCTTTATTTTTTTGTACAAAAAAGGAACCTTCAGTTGTAACAAAACCCACTAACCAATTTTTAAAATAAAAGAGATTTAAATAAATATTAGGCTCAAATAAATCAATAGAGTTGTAATTAGGAAACGTAGTTGTATCTATAAAAGATTTACTACTTTTTTTTTATATTATTTTCTATAACATATAATAATTTATTATATTGTTTATTTCTATTTTCAGTTAAAAAATATAAATTATTTTTTAACCATAATGGAACTAAAATATGTTTTAATTCAAAATAATAAACAACAAATTTATTTAAAGTATCATTAATTTTTATTATTTTTCCAAATTCTAATTGATTTTTTATAAACTCAAAAGTTTCAAAATCTCTATTATTAAAAGTAATTACTAAATTAAATTCAATATATCCATTAGAATTTGATTTATATTGTATATATCCATCACCATCAATAACTCCAACTAAAAAACTTAAAAAATTAATATCTACCTTTGGGTATTTTATTTTTCTTTTTTTAGTTATAGATGTTTTAGTTAATTCTAATTTATTTAACCAAAATTTTATATCTTTTTCATTATTTTTATTAATATTAGAAATTTTTAAAAGAGAAAATAAAATAATTTTATATAATATAGATACATAAATAATTTTATATTTTTCACTTTTTCTCAAAAATGTTTAGACTATATCATATGATATTATATCATTTTACTGTTTAGTCGTTGAACATGAACAATTTAAAATTAATTTATGATAATCAAAAATTTAAAAATGGTTAAGATTTATAAAATAAAAACCATTTTTTTTAACATTAATTATTACATAAAAAATTAACAATTTAAATATATTTATGCTGCTTATTAACCTTAAAACAAATTACAAAGGTCTTTTAAGCAATTTAGTAAATTTTTTTACCCCTATTTAAATTTTTAAAGGGTAATAAGAAATGTAGACTAAAAAATCTGTTTAAAGTAGCGTTATTAACGCTGAATCCTCCCCAAATGAACTGTACTATATCAGTACCAATAAAAGGAATAGCTGAAAATAAGTTAGTAATAACCGTAGCCAAATCTTAAAATTTTATTATTCCTTATTAAAGGATAATAAATAATATTTATATTATTTATTATTATTTTATAATAAAATTCATGTACTTTAATTAAAAAAAAACTTACATTTTTAAAATAAATATTAAAGTCTTGTGATTCATTATATGAATTAAGATTTCGATTGTATATTAAATATTTTATTTCAAATATTTACTAATGAATCAATCTGTACAAATTTATAATTCACGGTCTTTTAGTAAAATAACCTAATTAACCAAGTTTACATTAGTATTATAAATATATATAAAAGTAATAATATAAATATTATTTTATATATATTTATTATATATTAAGATTGTAATTTATATTTCATACTAGAATGAATATAAGGATTAACAATTGACTTCAATAAATTAATTGAATTTTTAGGTATATATATAATATATTGATTTATTACACCTGCTGATTGTATAGAAGCATTTAAACAATATAAATTATTTAAATAATTACACAATAATATAACTTCTTTTAAATTAAAATTATTAGTAGATAATTTTAAACCAAATCCTACTTTTCCTCCATCATCTTGAATTCAAATAGCTAAAGTTAAAGGTGATAAAAATTGATTTATATTTAATGGTAAAATTTTTTTATTATTATTATAAAAAGATTCTTGAATCCAATTTAAACTACTAAATGTATAAGTTTTAAATCTTATAATATATCTTAATTTACCATATTTATCTAATCTTGTTTGAATTTTAGGTAAATTTTTATTACAATAACTCATATTAGATAATAAATTATGTAAATATAATAAATAATTTTTATGTGATGCTTCTTGATAAAAAGAAATTCTAGTTCCATTACCATGTTTTTCAGCATATGCATCACCTAATAATGAACCAATTAATAACGAAATTACGTCTTGATTATGAGGTCCAATTCTTTTATTCGCTCTTATACCTGGTAATATAAAATAATAAATATAATCATTAATATATTTAGGGCAATATAATTCACCCCAATATGACATTTGCTAAAAATTATATAATTAATTTCTTAAAGAATTCATATTAGCTTTAATTTGTTTTATTTTATTTAAACCTTCTTCAGTTAAATGTTCTTTATTAATAAGCATATAAAAAATAATTTTCCAATCATTATAATCTTTTAATTTTTTTCCTTGTAAAGGATATTTATCAAAATGAGGAATAATATTCTTTTTTATACTTTCTAAATCACTAATTACATAGACACAAGTTTTTAAACCATGTGAATTATAAACAGCTCCAGCTTTAAAATAATTAGTTATACTTGCTAATAAATCATAATCTGTTTTATTTTGAGTTATTCTAAAAGATAATGATACAGTATAACCTAATTTATAATCTTTTCTTTTCATAATATTAACACTAAAATGTCCTTCACTATCTGTAAATCCTGTTACATACCATGAATTTAATTTTTTTATTATATTATTGTTTATTTTATCAGTATATTTAAAAATATTTGCTGGAATCACTGTATTTAAAGCTAATATGAAATTTTGATCAAGAATATTTATATTTTGTTAATTATATAATTATGGACTATATCTTAATGAAATTATAATTATAATTTCATTCTTTACGTGTAGTCTCTGAGGATCCTAAAAGGTCCTCGGAGTACCGTACATATGCACCGTCTCTGAGAAACCTGGAAAAGATCTTCAGGAATAACTTATTGTTTCTGAGAATCCCTAAGGGATTCCTCAGAAATCAGTATTATATACTATTTCTGAAGATTCCTCTCTTATATTATAATTTTAAAGGTTTCCTGCTGATTGTTCATTTATTGATATGTAATATATCAAACATCTTTAAAATTATCACCTTTATCTTATGTATAAAATCATAGGTAGTTAAAGTTTTAGAAGTTTTCAGCATATAGTAAAGTAAATTTGAATTATGTAAGTAATTCACTGGCCAAATAAAAGGACCATAAGGTAAAACATAACCCAAGAAGGCAGTAGCCATTACAATTAAAAATATTACGATTCCTGTATACCATAATAATATTCTAGGTTTACTATATGAACCATAATACAGTGCTTTACCCATATGTAAATATATAAATATAAAGAAAAATGCAGCAGTATTAGAATGCATATATCTAATAATCCAACCATTATTAACATCTCTCATAATCATAAATTTGTTTGTTTTGTTTATTAATATATAGAAAATATACCTTTCTTAAATTTAACTTTATAAGTTATAAAACTCTACTTTAATAAAGAAAAGATATGAGTTAAGGAAATAAATTAATAATTAAATTAATTTAATTATCTAAAGATTTAGATGAAAATAAATATAAATTTTTATATAATTTCCCTGAATTTATATAACGATTACATACCATACTACTTGGTTTTAAACCTAAAGTTTTATGGGCTTCACTATAACTTGAAAAAGGGGATCCTTGAATTAATTGATTATCTTTATAAATAAAGACAATATTTGGAGTTAATTTTCGTTGCTGTATATTAATCTGTTGTGCAAAATTTAAATGAGTTTTGTTTAAACTAATATTAAAAGGTGGTTTTTGAGTGAATAATTTATCGGATTTAATAAAGATTTCATTAATAAAATTATTTATATTATCTATTTTACAAGAAGTACTATATCTTGATTTATTAATACAAATAGAAATATCAATTAATAATTGTTTTCCTTCAGATGAATAATAATAACCTAATTTGTGTAATAATAATGCAATTCTCCATAATTTTAAATCTATTTTTTTACGAGAATACATTTCAGATGAATCTAAAATTGGTAATAAATAATAATATAAACTATCTACACTGTTAATAGTTAAAGATATAACGTTAGTTTTTTTATTAATTGAACTATTAATATTTGGTGATAAAACTTTATCTGGTTTTTTAGTTCCAGGTAATGTAGTTATAAAATCTTTAATTGCATTAAGGGAAGACTCACTTGTATTTTTTTGAGCTATTTGTAGATAAGGTGTATTATTTTTAATACCAAAAGTACCGTCAGCTTCTATAAATCCCATTAACCAATTTAGATTAATATTTTATAAAAAGCTTTTATTAAATTCATTAGATAAATTAGTTGTTAGTCGATTAGAATTCATACTGTTTTTTATAGAAATAATGTAATTTTTTTCACTATTAGTTAATTTTTTACCTTTAATTTCTTTGATATTAATAGCTTTATAAAAATCATCAAAATCAGTTTGTTTGTAAAGGAAAATTATTTAAAATAGGACAAATAACATTTTTTATATCGTCAAAATCTTGTACAATATAAACACTATAATTGATATTTTCTACTTTTACTTGACCAACACCTAAAGTATTTTTTATATGGTGTAAAATCTCAATATCATCAATATGAGTTGAAATTTTAAATCCAAAAATTATATATAATTTTTATTATTAAGACCGATAAAAAAATTACCCTCTCCATCAGTAAAGCCACTAAACCATTGTAAAAACTCTTCCTTTGCAGGAATCTCGGATAAATTTTCTATTTTACATTTAGTCACAACGGGCTTAATACTTTTTGAAGGATCCAATAAATTATTTTTATTCGCAACTATCCCAGTAATTATAACATTAGTATAAACAATCTCATCTAAATTGACATAAATCAAAACTTCAGTTACTTTCATAACTGATCGGACTATATCATAATCATTAAACCGGAGGCCTAATAATTCTTGGCGTATAGTCTCTGACGATCCCGGCATAATAAATTTATTATGCCCGTTTCCTGCTGATTGTCCATTGGTACATCCGACCCCTTAATAAGGATCACGAGCCAGAGCAGAACCCCAGTAGGTTAAGATTTTCACTATACAAAGTACTTAAGGCTTTAGGAGTTTCCAGCATATAGCCAAGTTTAAAGAACACATTACCTGAGATGTATGAATTTCTTATTCTCGTACAAAATTTAAAATTCTGCCAAATAAAAATAATGGGAGTTTTTTCTTTTTATTTTAGTTATAAAACAATTTTTGATAATAAATTAATATTTTTTAGAAATTATATTAAATTAAGAGTGGAAATTTTTCTTCTTAATTTTAATTAACCAATTTTTGTTAAAGATAATATCCATTCATTTTTAAATAATTTACCAGTATTTTTATACTTAATTATTGTGTCTTTTGAACAATTAAAATATTCCGCTGCTTTTCTATTTGAATAAAAAGTTTTAATTAGTGCTGATTTATAAAAAGAATAAACATATACTTCTTGACCACTAACTTTACTTATTTTTTTTTTAATTTCAGTTGAATGAAATTTACCGTATAAAGGATGATTATTTCCAGTTTTAACTATACTCATTAAAGCTTTAGTTTCTGCCGTAGGCGGAAACCCCCTTCGGGTGTTTCTGCCGAAAGAAGTTTACCAAAATTAGGATTATTTTCACCTGTTTTTCCATACATTGAGTTATTGACACCTCTTACTATTCTGCTAATTAAAGTTTTAGTTTCTGCCGTAGGCGGAAACCCCCTTCGGGCGTTTCTACAGCATTGCTGCGGAAACCGCCTTGGGACGTTTCTTCAGTATGTAGGAATCCTAAACAAAAATCAGCTATACGATTTATATTATATTCAAGTCCCAGAGAATTTATATATAATTGTTCTCGTTCAAGTATCAAATTTTTTGCTTTTTCTTTGTCTAAATCAGAAATATCAATGTATTCAAGAATAGATAAAGAAAATGATGAATAACCGTGATGGAGTAGAACTTTATATATATATAGATTTTAAGCTTTCTAAATAACTTTTAGTAAAATAATTATTTTATCGTTTGGAAATATCTATCGCACTACCTACATAAAATTTTCCTGATTCTAAATGAGTCCATAGGTAAATTCCAGATTTATCTTTGTTATCTTTAAAAATTTATAATCTTTCAGTTTTGGCGTTGTTATAAACTATAATTGGTAATTTGTTAATTGATTCTTTATCATTGTTTTTGTTAATATCATTTGTACAAGAAATAGAGAAAATTGAAAACAGTAATTGTTTATGTTCTACAGATGTAAATGCCAAATCAATACTTGGGCAATAATGCATGGCTAATGTTACACCTGTTATTATTTGGATTATTAAACATACACCTAATAAACTACCAAAATTCCATATATATGAAATATTACTAGGTGCAGGTGAATCTATAATAAATTCATTAGCTAAAGAAAGAATAGGATGACTTTTTAAATTTTTCATTATTAATATAAATTAAAAATTTCTTTTCTTTTATGTAATACATAACTTTTTTATTTTTTATTGTAAATATTATTTTTATATTATTATTATTTTTTTATTCTTTATTTAAATAATATTTTTATTATTTTAATATATAAATTATTTATATTATATAAATAATATATTGAATTATATATAAATATTAAATATATAATATATATAAATAATAAAATATTAATTTTTTTTATAGAATTAATATTATAAAGTTAAAAAAATTAAAAAAAAAAATGAAAATTTAATAAATTTTTTAATTATTAAAAAAGATTACCATAAAAATATACTATAATTAATGAAAATAAAGCTAATAAAATTGAAATTACTAACATCGAATAATTATAGTAAATTATAAATTTATTATATATTTTATTGAATTTAATATACTTATTAATTAATAAATATTTATTAAATCCTCGAGATTCTAAATATGGGAATATATAATTTTTCATTAATAAGTTAAAGATGATACTAATTATAAAAAAGACACTACCGCTAAGACAGATTATACTGTAAATTATTAATTTCTCTTCTTCGGTGCAATTTTCTATATATATATAATTTAAATTAGACTTTAAATATTCTATTATATCACTAAAAATATAATTTTCTTTAAAATCTGAACTATCAAAAATGCTTTTTATTTCTGTTGGACTTGGTGGGTTATCAGGATCTTTAAAATCAGCTTTAGTATTTCTCATATTATTAGCTATTACTTTTGTAGAACTAATACCAATTCCATATCCTGCAGCTCCTATTGCTGTACCTCCTACTAAAGTTAACACTTTCCCAGGTTGAGATTTTATTTGGTTACTCAAATAGAGACTTGAAGCTTCAATACCTATAAAAAATCCTTCAGATAGTTTATTTCCTGTAGCTTCAATAAAATCTGCTGTACTTTCTTTATCTCCAAATGTTCGTAATTTTTCTTTTTCATTTGATTTTATTTCTAAATTAGATAAGGAAAATTCAGAATCTGAATCAGATGTGGAATCTAAATTAGATTTTTTAGATTCAGATTCAGAATCTAATTCTTTTACAGATTCTGAATCTGAAATAGTATATTTAGAATCAGATTCTGAATCTGAAATAGTATATTTAGAATCAGATTCTTTTGCAGATTCTGAATCTGAAATAGTATATTTAGAATCTGATTCTTTTGCATCGGGTTTATCCCCTTCAGCATAAATAATAAATCCTTGTGATATAAAGAATGTACTTATTATTGAACCTATAAAAAAATAAAATTTATAGCTCAAATCATAATTAAAAACCTCAAAAAAATTAAGTAGAAAGTATAACATTAATATAAGAATTCTAATTTTATTAAGACATAATACTTCAAATATTAATTTTAAATAATTATTATTTTTAAAAAAACTTTTTAAAATTGTTATAATTGAATAATATGAATTAATATTTTCATCACAAAATTTTATAATATTTAATTGATCTGCTATAATAATTTTTTTGATAAGAGAAATTACAGCAAATTCATTACATTTTAATAGTTCAAATAAATAATAATTCATTATTATATATATATCTTTTAGGTTAATTAAATTTTATTGTTATTTAAAATCATTAATATTATTATTTATTATTTATATATATATATTTTTATTATTTAATTTTTATATTTATTAAATAATAAATATAATTTATAAATAAATATTTATATATATTTATAAATTATAAATATTTGGATGTAGTCAAGTTGGTAAGACCTCGAAATTTGAATTCGATAATCGGGGGTTCAAATCCCTCCATCCAATAAGGCGGAATAGTTTAAAGTAAAACATTCATCTCATACGTGAAGATTAAGGATTCATACCCTTTTCCGCTTAATTAAAAGAAAACAAGGAAGGGAAAAAAATTTTTATATAATGTATTTATCTATAATAATTTTACCATTAATAAGTGGAATAATATCTGGATTATTAGGAAGAAAAATAGGAATAAAAGGGAGTCATTGGATAAGTGGAATAATTTTAATAATAACAGCTTTATTATCTGGTATAATATTTTATGAAATAGGTATAGGTGGTTCACCTATAAAATTAAAATTAATAAATTGGATAGATTCTGAAATATTAGAGATAAATTGGGGTATATATATGGATAGTTTAACAGTTTCTATGGTTTTATTAGTAGCTATAGTATCTGCTTGTGTTCATATATATGCTATAGGTTATATGGAAGGTGATCCTACCAAACGTTGTAGGAATTCGTTAAGTGGGTAAAAACTATCAAATTCCGGGGACACCCTAAAGTTTATGATACCAAAAGATAGTCAAAAGATTATAATTGGATGAGTTAATTACTCATGTATGGTAATAAATCATAAGATGAGTGAAAATGAAATGGGTAATCGCGGATCTAAATCAGAATTTTCTGTAAAAGAGCAACGAGTAGATGGTAGTTGGTCCCATAATCCAATTGGATTATGGAATTTAAAGTATATTCTAATGGATTTTGAAAGAAATTATCGACTCAAAATCCTTTCTAAACAATTAAATAAAAGAAACTATTCTACATTAAATAATTCATCTTGTGTAAAATATAAATTTTGGACTAATCCGATGGGTCCACCAGGACCGATCGATATTATAATAAATAAGAGTGAAACTGATTCATAAATTAATTGGGATGACAAGTAGAATTAAAATTTAAAATGAGTTTACATATATAAGATATATCTTTATTATTACAATAACAACAAATTTTAGATGAAATAGGTTCAATATATAAAAATGTTATAAAAAATATGGTAAATTATATAATAAGTTCAAAAAAAGATTTAACAAATTTAATAATTCATTTTGAAAAATATCTTTTCTTAACTTAAAAAGAAGCTGTACCCTACTTCTGCAGGGAATAAGTCTCTTGGAGCTTCAATAAATTCAGATTTATCAGGATATCTAAAGATATCCGGAGTTTAAATATTTTATTCTAATAAAAAGACTAATAATGAAAACTGAAAATATTCCTGATTAAAATTGAATATCAGAATTTGTAATTGGTGAAGAAAATTTTAATATAAGAATTATTGAATATTCTAAAAATAAAATTGATTACTGGGTATAATAAAAATTTAGAATAAGTCAACAAAGAAAAGATATAAAGTTATTAACTTATATTAAAAAATATTAAAATTTAGGAAAATCATATAAATATCCTAAATAATCTATTTATAGATTATTTCATATTTTATTTTTCAGATATAAATAATATAATTATTCCTTTTTTTGAAAAGAATCTTTTGCTCGGTATAAAATTATTTGATTATTTTGATTGGTGTTAAATAATCGAAGAGCTGAAACCCTTAAAGATATTTCCGCCCTTAGGTCAATTCGTTAAATTAATGAATCAAGATTTTCATTTTACACTAAAAGGATTGGATTTTATAAATAAAATTCGATCTGGTATTAATAGAGGTAGAAATATTAATGATATTTAATTGCATGATAAATTTGATTAGTCGTGCACAACCAAAGATTCTTTTCATATTTATCTTTATTTACTTTTTTTATGTTAATTTTAATATGTGCAGATAATTTTTTAGTTTTATTTATAGGTTGGGAGGGCTATATAACATATGACCCTAAATTTTTAGAAATAAATTTATGTTTATTATATAATAATAAATATAAAATAAAAAAATTTAATTTAAAAGAAATTTTTTTATACCTAAATAAGAAGTATAAATAGAATAAATCTTTATGAAGAAAATACAATATTAATTTTAATAGCTTCTTTTTTAGAAGATGAATATTTAAGTAAAGATACATTAAGTAGTAGATTTCAATTTGAACAATATAATAATAATATAAAATATTTAATATAGTATCATAAATATTTTTATATTAGAGGTTATTATAATTTTAATAAACCAAAATTAATAAAAAAAATTTATAAAAATAATAATATATATTATTTATATTCATTTTAAACTTATTCTTTTTTAAGTTTTAATTTTATTAATAATATATTTTATAATAAAAATAATAAATAAATTTTACCATTAAATTTAGAAAATTATTTAATACCTTTAGTTTTAACAAATAACCCCACAAGGGGGTTTTTACTTATCAACTATTTGGTTTATGGATGATAGTTGTTCTATAGGAAAAAGTTATCAATTAAAAATATCTACTCAATCATTTACTAAAGAAGAAAATATTATATTATGTAATATTTAAAATAAAAAATAGAATTTAGATAAAAAAATTCAATCAAAAGATTTAAATAAAGGTTATGTTATTATTATTAATATATATTAAAAAAAAAATATGGTATAATAAAATTAAACCTTATATGTTATCTTCAATGTATTATAAATTAGGTAAATAAATTTATTGAAAAAAAAATAATTAAAAAAAATTTATAATATATTCGTAATTATAATCAATAAAATATATTAATTTTTTAATTACACTATTGAAAACGGTTAACAAAATTACTTAAATTTTAAGACCGTGGGTTTGATTATGAATCCTTATCGACTACAACAATAGTGGGTAGCTGTAATGCTGCTTAATGTATAGTCATAATCTTTATAATATTTATAAAATTTATAAAATAAATAGGAATCAAGGCTTTATGTAAAATTAAAAAAAATTATAAAGTACAAAAAAATAAAAAATTTAAGTAAATAATATTCATTTAGAAAAAAATTATTTTTTTATTTTTAAAGGTTTGGTTGGTGTTATGTCTTATTTATTAATTAATTTTTGGTTTACTAGATTAGAAGCCAACAAGGCCGCCATACTGGCCTTGTTGATGAATAGAATAGGTGATTGGACATTTAGTATGGGTATATATATAATAGTTTTATTATTTGGTACTTTAAATTTTGCTTCTATATTTTCTGTAGCCTACGCTACAGATGAAAATTATATTACTTTAATTTGTATTCTTTTATTTTTAGGTGCTATGGCTAAATCAGCTCAATTAGGTTTAAATACATGGCTTCCTCAAGCGATGGAGGGTCAAAATTTTAATTTTTTTACTATATATCCTAATTATAAATCATTTTCAACTGAAAATGATTTATCTTCTTCAAAATCATTAATTTGGGTTTATGATATAACATCAAGTTCTTTGGTTGAGGAAGCTTCCTTTATAAATAAATCTGTATGTACTAAAGTTTAAAATATAAATTGTCATACAGTAAGTCGATATTTAGATCGTTAAATAATTTTTAATACTGAAAAATATGTATATTTTTTCATTCTATTTCTTTAAATTATGAATCTTTAAATTTATTTACTAATTACTCTATCATAAAACCATAAATTTTAGAAGCTTTAGTAGGTGATTTATTAGGTGATGGGTATATAAATATGGGTAAAATCAAAAAATGGTCAGGTATGAATGACCGGTTAGAGTTTACCTTTTCTAAAGATAATTTACCTTATTTGAATCATCTAAAATTTTAAGTTTATGTAGATATATGTACTAAAACTTTACCTACTCCTTATCCTAATCCTAAAACCAGTAAATCAATAACTCAATATTGGTTTAGTACTAAACGATTGTTAATATTAATAAATATACATAAGGAATGGTATAAAAAAATTAATGGTAAATATATTAAAATTTTGCCAGATAATCTTGAATTTTTTATTAATCCTATTAGTTTAGCGGATAGGCCGACAGACATATCTGTCCATTGACTCATTGGATTCAAGGAGATGGTTATTTTTCAGGTGGTTCAGTCCATCTTTGTACAGATAATTTTACTCTAAATGAAGTAGAATAATTGGTAAATCTATCAAGTAACGAAGTTACTTGAAGGCTAGTAAAAATAAAAGAATAAAAGAAAATGGTCAAATTTATTGGAGAATTAGAATTAGTTGATTAAGTACTACTAAATTAATAAAATTAATTTTACCCTATATGATTCCTGAAATGTTATATAAATTAGGTATTAAAAAATAATTTTTAGGGTAAAAATGTTAATTTTAGTAGGGCCCTCCTTAAATTTCACTATATGCAAGAACATTCTATTATTTAATTAGTCCACTCAATAATAAAAATTGTTAGGTTAAATCTAATTAAAAGGAAAATTTGCAGGAAACCCTATAAGAATATTTATATCAAGGGATCCTCAGAGACTATATGTGAAGGATATAATATAACATATCAAGACATAGTTAAACGGGTCATGAGAGTGATCGTATTCGTTCATCAATAATGAACGAATAATTATAAAAAAGCCTACTCTGGTAAATTTACAATTATATACCTATAATTGTAAATTATTAAGTAAAAGAAATAAATCTACATTAAATAAACAAAATAATAATAAATTAAATCCTTAATTTGTAACTGGTTTAACTGATGCTTAAGGTAGTTTTCATATTTCCATTATTAAAAGTCCTGATTATAAAATAGGTTATTCAGTAAGAATTCGATATATGATTAGTGCTCATAAAAAAGATATTAATTTATTATATGAAGTTAAACAATTATTTAATAATAAAGGTATAATACATATAGAATTTTAATCTAATATGGTAAAATATACTATTAATAATTTTGATCATATCTATGATATGATCCTATCTCATTTTGATAATTATCCTTTATTAACTCAAAAAATAGCTGATTATTTATTATTAAAACAAATTGCCAATATAAGAAAAAATAATGAACATATTACAAAAGATGGTTTTAAAAAAATATTATCTATTAAGGCATCTATGAATTTAGGTTTATCTGATAAATTTAATAATATTTTTCCTAGTATTATACCAATAAAAAGACCTATAATTGAATCAATAAACCTAAAAGATTATAATTGGTTAACAGGTTTTACTACTGGTGATGGATATTTTGAAATATTTATAAGTAAATCAAAGAATATAAATATTGATTATCAAGTTAGATTAGTATTTAGATTAACTCAATACATAAGAGATAAATATTTTTTTTTTAAGTTAAGAGATATATTAGAAAGTGGGTTTCTAAAAATTTATAAATCAGAAAAGGCTATAGATTATGAAGTGACTAAATTTGATGATATAATAAATGTAATTATACCTTTATTAAAATTCTATAAACTTCATGTAAATAAAAAAGAGAATTTCTTAAAATTTTGTGAAGTAGCTGAATTAATAAAAAATAAAGAACATTTAACTAAAGAAGGATTTAATAAAATATTAAAAATAAAAGATACAATGAACAAGTATTAATATTTATTGTGAAGAATTATTTCTTATACCAGAGTTATTACCCTATTATTTTATTGTAAATTTTACTATATAGTTAAATAAATAATTCATTATAATAATAGTGGTTAAAGGTATTTTTTAATTTTTTTACGCCTACTCCAGTTAGTGCATTATTACATGCAGCTACGATTAAATTATAAATAGTCGTAAATATTTAAATAGATAAAAAATTTATTAATATATACTTAAATATAGTCAATAAGTTATTTAAAAAAATTAGTATCTTACCTAATAAAAATTCGTAATATTGGTCTAAAATATTTTATTTTACTAATTTGGCTATAAGAATGAAAACGGTTAACAGTTATCTGACTTAAGACCGTCGGTTCCATAAGAAATATGTATAAATATTTTGAATAGGATCGCGACAGACTGGTTCATTCTTAGGTATCTGAGATGATATTTAATGTACAGTCGAGATTTGGGGATAAATATAACCCGGAAATAATAAAAAAAAATAAATATTTCCCACTATATAAAAGATTAATAAAATATATAGTAAATAGAGTTTGGGTTACAGCTGGTGTATATTTATTAATGAGAGCTTCACCTATATTTGAATATTCTGATACAATATTAGCTATAATAACATTAGTAGGATGTACAACAGCGTTATTTGCAGCATCAATAGCATTAATGTTAAATGATGTAAAAAAAGTAATTGCATATTCAACAATGTCTCAATTAGGTTATTGTTTTTTAGCATGTGGTATAAGTGGTTATGATATAGCTATATTCCATATTGTAAATCACGGTTTCTTCGTTCGACAGGTACACAGTAAAGATTTAAAACTAAGTCTAAGTTTTAAGAATAAACTTTATAATAATATTTGGACGAAAATATTATTAAGAATAAAGTGTTATTTAAGAGAAGACAGATTAACGAGAGTGAACTTTTATAAAAACTGCAATAGCGTGATTGAAAATTTCTATATAAATATAAAATTCATTCAGGAGATAATGAATAATAGACTATGGTTATTGTGTTATAATATCCATTATTTTTACATATATAGATGCAGAATAGAAAGAATCTTAACCTTCTACGGTTATCCTCAGGATGATCTTAAAATTATCTTTACATGTAAAACTGGTAAGCCGGTAAAATATAATAGAAATATAAAAGATTTTTCATTATATAATATATTATATAATGAAAATCTTTTATTATATAAAGATAATAATAAAATATATGATATAAATAAAAATAATTTAAACTTATTTAAAATAGATTGTAAAAAAATATTTATATTAAATAAATCTAAAATTGATATATATAAAGATATAAATATTTTCATAACAAAATGGATAAAAATATTAGGTAAATCTAATAAGACTATACGTTTTATTAGAAATTTTATACATAATAGAATGTGATTATGAAGTAAAAAAAAACATAAAAAAGTAAGTAAAACAAAAATATATAATTTATATTTTCGTGCTGATACACTAAAGTGTATCCTAAATCAAAATTTATCTAATAATATAATTTTAAATAAAAATAATAAATTAATACATGAATATTGTTTATTAAAATATGAAAATATTAGTAAAAATTTTTATAATATAAAATTTTCATTAAATGATAATCATACTGGTATATATGTATATTGGCTATTAAAAAATCCTACTTATATTTATTTAGGTTCAAGTAAAAATATTAAAAATAAATTTTTAATACATTATAGATTAAATATTCAAACTACTAATATAAAATTAATAAATAGTGTTAATAAATATGGTTGGGAAAATTTTGGTTTTGGTATATTAGAATTAACAAAATTAGATAAATTAATTGAAACAGAACAATATTGGTTAGATTATATTTTTAATTCTTTACAATATAAAAATAAAACTTTTAATATATCTAAAGAAGCTAAGATTTTTAATTATAAAAATTTTATTAATAATCCCAGAACAATGAAGATTGTTCTGGTTTATGATAAAGATAAAAATTTTATTCAAGAAGTTCCTAGTTTAATTAATACTTCTAGACTTTATAATATTTCGTCCAAAACATTAAAAAAATATATAGATGAAAATATCTTATTTAAAAATAAATATTTTTTTAAATATAAAAATAATAATATAAAAAATAATCTTATTTTAAATAAATCATCTTCTAAAATTATTTTGGTTTATGATAAAAATAAAAATTTTATTAATGAATTTACTAATATTACACAAGTTATTAATAAACTTAATATTCATTATAAATTAATTTTAAAACATATTAAACATAATACATTATATAATAACCTATATTATTTTAAATATAAAAAAGATTATAATAATATTTGGATTGAAAATAAAATCAATCCCGAAATGTAGCGGAGCTACATTTCTGAATAAAGATAAAAAAATTTTAAATAAATATTATAGTATTTTGGAGATGTCTAATAATTAAAATTTATCTAGAGATACTATATATAAATATATTAAAAATAAAAATTTTTATATAAATTAATATTATTTCAAATTAACTGATACTATTTAATTATATTTTTATTATTTTATTTCTATTTATTTCTACTATTCTACTCCTTAATCAGGAGGTAGTTTTTACTATATAGTCCCGGTGTAGGATTTCTACCAAGCAAAAGCCTGTATGTAATGTACAGGATAGGTTATTATTAACCAAGTCGTGAGACTGCTAAATTAGATATAGTTTTTATAATATAACATTAGAAAAAAGAACAATAAGTCCGTAAGGACTGGTTATTTGTTCTCTAATTTTATTATAAAGATTGAGCCGTATGCGATGGAAGTCGCACGTACGGTTCTGATGAGGGGAAAACTAGAAATAGTCTACCTATTCAAACAAAGCATTATTATTTATGTCTGCAGGAAGTGTTCTTCATGCATTAAATGATGAACAAAATACTAATAAAATGGGAGGTTTAATAAATATATTACCATTTACTTATACTGTAATGTTAATAGGTTCTTTAAGTTTAATGGCATTACCATTTTTAACTGGTTTTTATTCAAAAGATTTAATTTTAGAATTTAGTTATGGTCAATATTTATTAAAAGGTTCAATAGGTTATTGGATAGGTACAACAACTGCATTTTTAACTAGTGTTTATTCAATAAAAATTTTAATTTTAACTTTTATGGGTAGACCTAATGGTCCTTTATCTAATTATAAATTTTCTAATGAACCAAATTTAATAATGACAATTCCTTTAATATTTTTAGCAATATTAAGTATATTTTTTGGTTATATATTAAAAGATTTATTTGTGGGTTTAGGTTCAGATTTTTGGTTAAATAGTATTTTTATACATCCTAATCATTTTAAAATTTCTGATATTGAATTTTCTTTACCTTTAATATTTAAACTTTTACCTCTTATATGTAGTTTATTAGGTGGTTTTATTGCTTATTTATTTTATTTTTTTTTTCCTTTTTTTATTTCTGAAATATCTATTAAATATTTTAAAAATATTATTTCATTTTTAGCTTCTGCTTATTGGTTAGATTGGATTTATAATAAATTTTTTATTTATTCTGCTTTAAATATAGCTCATCGATCTAATAAATTATTGGATCGTGGTATTATTGAAATTATAGGACCATTTGGTTTAACTAATTTATTTTCTTTTAAAAGTTCTAATTTAGCTTCTTATGATTCTGGTATTATTCCTAATTATTCTGGATATATTTTAACTGGTATAATTAGTTTATTACTTTTAATTTTACTTCCTTTTAATTTTAAATTTATTTTATTCTTTTTACTTTCTTTATTTTTTATTTAATTTTCCCTTTATATTAATTCTTTAAATTATTTTATTTATTCTTTTATTATTAAATTTAATTTATATTATTTATTTTTTATAAAATTTATTTTTATAATATATTATTTTTTTTTTTATTAATTTATATTTATATAATATTTATATAAATATTTATTTATTTTATAAAAAATATAAGGGAGTTTAGCTTAATTGGTAGAGCTTTTAGCTTACAACTAGATGGAAGTAGTTCAAATCTACTAACTCCTATAAATTATATTTTCGTTAGTAATATATATATAATATTAATATATGTCATTAAAATATCCTTTAAGTAGAAAATTTAATAAAGTAGGTAATTGGAATATTATAACATATAAAAAAATTAATAAAAATATAAATAAAGAATTATATATAAATAAAATTTTAAAAATAATTTTTTTTAAATATGGTTTAATAAATACTCCTAATTTTTATTATGATAGTAATAAAGTAAAAATATCTATATTTTTTTTTAAAAATGTAAGAATAAAAAAAATAAAAAAAATAGAAGTAAGATTAAAAAATTTTATAAATAAAATAAATAAAATTTTAACTCATATAATGGGTATACCAGTTACATTAAAAATTATTATTATTCGTCAACCTTATTTAAATAGTGAAATATTAACTCAATATTTAGCTATAAAATTAAAAAAAAGAAGTTTTTTATCTTTAAGAAGATTAATAAAAAGAAATATAAAAATAAAAAGAATTATAAATTATTTTCCACATTTATATAATTATGATTATATAAATATCGTTATTAGATATTTAAATGTTTATTCTTATATAAGTGGTATAAAATGTATTTTTTCTGGTAGATTAACAAAAAGAAGAACAGCTAGTAGAGCTCGAAAATATATTTTACGTTATGGTAATTTTAATTTTAATTCTTCTTATTCTTTAATAGATTATAAATCAAATTTTAAAAATCCATTAAAACGAGGTAATGGAAAAAAAAGAATAGGTAATGGAGCTATAAATATAAAAATATTTATTAATAATGCTATTCATATATCTAATTAATTGAAATCATATTAGTTATTTTATTATTATGTTAGCTTGTGCTAAATTAATTGCAGCTGGTTTAGCTGTTTTATCTTTAGGTGGTACTTCAATGGGTATTGGTAATGTATTCTCTTCTTTATTAAATTCTTTAAGTAGAAATCCTTCTTTAAAAGGACAATAAATTATAAATTGTTGTAAATATTTTTATATATAAAAATATATAAATATAGTTAATAATAAAAATAAATTTTTATTTTTATTAATAAAGCTATAAGAGTGTAAACGGTTAAAAGCTACCTAGCTCTAGACCGTCAATAAATAATATTTATTGCTACAGACTGGTTCACTCTTAGGTATTCGAAATGATGCTTAATGTACAGTCGAAATTCGGGGATAAAAACCAGATTAGCAGCTATAGTTACTAATCATTCATATAGAAGGTATAAAAATATATGTAATAAATAGAATTTGTATTTTCTTATGCTATTTTAGGATTTGCTTTAGTAGAAGCGATGGGGTTATTTGCTTTAATGATGAGTTTCTTATTCTTATACGGGTAATTAATTCTTAAGATTTTAAATAATGATTATGACAAGAAAAAAATTTATACAAAAATATAATTGTAAAAATATTTATTGGTTTATAGGATTTACTGATGCAGAAGGGTTTTTTCATATTTCATTTTACCCTTCAGGTAAAATAAAAATTTATTTTGGTATAAAATTACATCAAGATGATGTAAAAACATTGGAATGGATAAATGAATATTTTTTTAATAAAGAAGGTAAAATTTATATAAATAAATACTATAGAGAACTTAGATTATTTGGTTATGAAAAAAATTTTAATTATATTTTACCACTTTTTGATCTATTTCCTTTACAAAGTACTAAATATTTAAATTATAAAATATTTCGAGAATTTATAATTTATATGAATAAAAATAAGAATATTCCTCTAAAAGATAATATTTATTTTAATAATTTATTATCACAATTTAATTCTAAAAGAATTAATTATATTTTTCCAGTAGATCATAAAGTACAAATTAATTATTCATGATTATTAGGTTTTATAGAAGGTGACGGTCATTTTGGTTTTAATAATAATTATTGTTTATTTCGTTTTACACAGCATGAAAGAGATTTATATTTATTTAAACAAATAAAATTATTTTTATCTAATAAAGGTTCTATAACAAAATCAACTAAGATTAAAATTGATTTTTATATAGTTAATATAGATGATTTAATAGATATTATATATAATCCTTTAATTTTACAAAATTGAAGAACCAATAAATATAAAGATTTTAAGGCTTGATCAATTATATTAAAACTAAGTGCTGAAGGTTATTCTAGATTACCTGATTTTAAAGAAATAATAGTAAATATTAAACAAAATATGAATGAAAAAAGATTATCCACAAATCAATATAAATATAAAAATAGAGTAGATTGGATAAAATATTATAAAATTAATAATTTATTATCTAATATAAGACCTTATGACTTATATAATACAGAGTCACGATTTTCTCTTTCTAACCAAAATAAATTTAATAAACAAATATATGTTTATAATAAAGATACTTTAAATTTAATTGAAATTGTACATTCTATTACTAATTTTACTAAAAAATATAAAACAAGTACCGTTACTATATATAAAATAATGAAATCTGATAAAAAAATATTTAGAAATAAATATTTATTATCTTATAAATCTTTTGATTTTTAACTAAAAGGTCAAATATTCTATATTGAATTAACATTTTTCTTTTTTAATATTTTAATAACTTATTTTTATTTTCTTTCTTTAAGAATTAATTTTTTTAAGTCAATTTATATTTAAGTTTTAATAAATATTTTTTTTTGAATATAATTAAGATTCTTTTATGCTATTTTAGGATTTGCTTTAGTAGAAGCGATGGGGTTATTTGCTTTAATGATGAGTTTCTTATTCTTATACGGTTAATTAATTCTCATAAATAATAATATAATGATGATGACTAAATTACAATTAATTAATAAATAGGGATTTCATGAAATTCAATGGTTTATAGGTTTTATTGATGCTGAAGGTTATTTTCATATTTCATTTACTAAAAATAGTTTAAATATAATATTTAGAATTAAATTACATAAAGATGATAAGAATACTTTAAAATGGATAAATAAATATTTTTTTGATGATAAAGGTAATATTTATTTTTATAAAGATTATGTTGAATTAAAACTAGGAGGAGTAAAAAATAATTTTAAATATATTTTATCTTTATTTGATAATTTTCCTTTAAATAGTACAAAATTTTTAAATTATCTAATATTTAAAAAAATTATATGAATGGTTCTTAATAAAGAACATTTAACAAATGAAGGTTTAAATAATATAAAAATATTATTAAATAATTATAATCAATCGAGAATAGATTATACTTTTCCTATAATTCATAAAATTTATATTAATTATTCATGGTTATTAGGATTTATAGAAGGGGCTGATCGTCGTTCGACGATCGGTAATTATATACCTGCTTTTATTATAACTCAAGATGGTAGAGATTTAAAATTATTAGAAAAAATTAAAAATTTTTTAGAATGTGGTAATATAAAAAGATGTAAAAGAAAAATAGAAATAAGAACTACTTATAATTATACAATAACTTCTATAGACTATCTAATTGATTATATTTATAATTCATTAATAAAAATAAAATGGTACACTCTTAAAAAAAATGATTTTTATAAATGGGGTATAATGCTAAAACTTGTAGCTGAAGGTTATCATAGAATTAAAGGTGCTGATAAAGTATTCACTCATCTAAAAAATACTATGAATAAACAACGAATATCTACTAATATAAAAGAAAATGCTGTAGATCCAGATATAGTAAAATATTATTTAGTTGATGAATTATTATCTAATATACCTCCATATGATTTAAATAATATAACAAATAGAAGATCAATTAGATTAAAAAAAAATATTATAAGATATAGTTATATCTGAAAATTATTTTTAAGTTATATATTTATATGATTTTTAGGTTTAATAATAAAATATTTATAATTAGATATAAAACAAATTGAATCCATATATTTATTATTAATAAAAATAAAAATTATTCATAATAATATCTTTACTAGAATTTTAAAATTTCTAAAAAGAATTATAGTAATATTTATATTAGTTCATATAGATAATAAATATAATTATTAAAATTTTATAATATATATAAGTATAATCATATAACTTATATAATATTTATATTTTTATAAAAAATTTTATATAAATAATTTTTTTTATATTTAATTTTTTTTTTCAACTAATTTTATATAATTTTATTTTAAAGGATCATATGATAGAAAATCTCTCTTTCATTATTTATAAAGTTGATTAAGACATAAATAAAATATATAAATGATAAACCACTAAAATAAAAATCTATAACTACCAAATTATTAAATATAATATATTATTAAAGAAAAAACCATCCATATGTAAATAATAAATAAAAAAAAATTAAATAAGTCATTAGATAAATTAAATATTATTTATAAAAATATTTTAGATAATATTAAATTTTGAATTAATTAGATAGTAAGAGTAAAATTATTTAAAGTCATTTAAATTTATTTAAATAATTAAAAAATTATTTTTTTTTAGTTATAATAATATTTTTATTATAAATATTATTATATTATTAATATAATAGTAAAAATTTTTAATAAAAATTTAAATATATCTTATAATATATTATTTATTATTCTATTATATGAAAGTATTATTTATTATATTTTATTAATGTAATTATATAAATATTTATTTTATTTATTTATTATATATAAAAATATAGTTATAATATATAATAGAGTATTTTTATAAAAAATTTATTTATTATAATATTATAAAATATATATTATAAATATCTTATAATACTTACTTATAATTTTATTAAAATATATTTATAAATATATTTTAATAAAATTTTTATTATATTTGTATTAAAATACAAAATAAATTATTTAAGTTTTATTATATAATTTTTACTTTAATTATATATAATTATCTTTATATTATAAAGAGAATAAATATATAATAAACATTATCATTTATTTATATTATATTTATTTTATATTAGTTAATAAATATAATTATTATAATAATAATAATATTCTTTATTTTTTTTTTATTTTTACTTACATTATTTTAAAATAATATTTAGAAATAAATTAAATATTTATTATTATATATGTAAATTAAAATTTTTAATATTCATAATATTATTTTTATATGTATTATAATAACATTCTTATTAATTATATTTAAAATTTTTTAAAATTTATTAAGATAAATTTAGAAATATAATTATATTTATTATTTTCATTAATTATAATTATAATTTTTTTTTATAATCAATAAATATTTAATTGATTATTTATAAAAATAATAATAATAAAAAATTCACATATATTATAATATATAATTAGTAAAAAAAAAATAAATATATTATTTATAATATAAAAAAACTTATTTTTCAAATATTTCATTTTAATTAATAAGATTTCTTTTTTTAATTATATTTATATTGATATAAATTTATTACATTTTTTAAAATAGTTAATAGTTTTCAAGATATTTTTATATTATTATATTTTTATATTAAATTTATTTTATTATTATAAATTAATTAATAAAAATTTTTAAGTTATTATAAAAATATAAAGTATTTTTATAAAAATAAATTTTTAAATTTTATATTTAATAATATTTATTTGTCTCATTTTTTTTTATAAATTATAGTTTTATTTTACATTTAAAAATTATTAAAGAAATTTTTTAATTTTTATTATATTATACCTTTGTATAATTATTAAATATTACTTTATATAAATAATATATAAATGTAGTTAAATAATTACATTAAAATTTAATTATTTTTATAAATTCATTTTCTTATAAAAATTTTTAATTAGATTTATAATTAAATTTTTAATAAATTAAATAAAATTTTATAAAAAAATTTATAATTAATTATAATTTATTTTATAATTAATAATTATAGACTTAAAAAAATTATTTTTAATAAATATATAAATATTTATTTATAAATAATATTTATTATTTAATAAATATAAAAATTAAATAATAAAAATATATATATAAAAATAATAAATAATAATATTAATGATTTTAAATAACAATAAAATTTAATTAATATAAAAGATATATATATTATAAAAAATGTGTTTTTATAATCCTTTAGAACAATTTTCAATAAATGATTATTTATTAATAAATACACCATTTTATAATATATCTATAACAAATTCAGGATTTTATATTATTATATCAGCTATACTAATGTATGGTATATTAATAATATCAATAAAAAAAAATAATATAATAGGGGATAGAATAAGTATTTTAACAGAATCTATATATAAATCAATATTAGCTTTAGTAAGAGCTAATATAGGTAAAGAAAATGAAATATATTTATCATTAATATTAACTTTATTTTATTTTATATTAATAATAAATTTTGTAGGATTAGTACCTTATGGATTTTCTCCTACAGCTCATTTTGCTTTAACTTTAAGTTTAAGTATAATGTTAATAATTGGTTTAACAATTATTGGATTTGAAAAATATAAATTATCTTATTTTTCAGTATTATTACCTTCAGGTACTCCTTTAGGATTAGTACCTTTATTAGTTGCTATAGAATTATTATCATATATTGCTAGAGCTTTTAGTTTAGGTATAAGATTAGGTGCAAACATAAAAAAGTAAAATAGGTCCTTACTTTATGTGTAAAAGAATCAAATTCCAGGGACACCCTAAAGCCTCATATACTAACCCATAGATATTAACTGATCAAGTGGAGGATGAACTAATCACTCATGTATAGTAAGAAGTATGATGGATAGAATAAATTCTAATGGGTAATCGTGGATCTAAATCTCATTTTATGGGTAAAAGAGCAACGAGTAGACGGTTCTTCAATATTTTTTTATTGTAAGGTGTATTCTAGTCGCCGAGAAATCGGTTTTCGTAAGAAATAAAATAAATCGAGATTAAAGTTAACACAATAACCTATCCTATAATATTTTATGAAAAAATAAATTTAAAATAGTTATCTAATCAACTATAATTGACGGTAAAGTTTATTTTATATACCTTAAAAGAAAAGATTAATCAAGATAGTATTTTAGATTACATTTTAAAAGAAAGAATAAAATTGTTCACAATTTATTATAAGAAAATTTATATAAAAATATATAATATTTCATAGAATAAATATAAACTAAATAAATTTAAATAAAAAAAAATCACATGGTATATATTTTTCATCATCCGAACCACAGGTTCAGATCTACATCACTAAATTTTATCATAGATGATTCAAGAAGAATTAAAAAATTATTTTTAATAAAGATTAATAGTTTAAAAGATTTTTCTGATTTAATAATATTTTCGAATACTGATAAAGATAAATTAGCTATTTAAAATCATATAAAATGTAAAGCAGGAATTTATATGTGAACTAATAAATTTATAATAAAAGATATATAGGTAGCTCAATAAACTTTAGACATAGATTATTAGAATATTTTAATGTAAATAAATTATTAAATGAGAAAAGTATGCTTATAAATATTTCATTATTTAAATATAGTTATCAAAGTTTTAGTTTTACTATATTAGAATTTTGTAATATTGATAATCTTATATCTAAAGAAAAATATTTTTTTGATATATATTTTCCAGAGTTTATTAAAAATTCTTGGTAGTTTAAATAGAGGAAAGGGATGTAAACATTCAGAAACTACTATAGAAAAAATACGTATAGCTTTTTAACGAAAATGAGATCCTTAAGAATTTTAACTAAAATATTAGTTATTCAATCTAATAGTATAAAAGTTGAAATAACTGATATAGAAACAAACTAATATTTAAACTATATATCATGTTATTAGAACCGCAGTTCGTGCTTTATATTTAAAAATTAAAATAAACCTATTTAAAATAAATATACTTTAAAATTAATTAGTAGAAATGGTGAAAATTTAAATACTTTTAATGATCCTTTAATTAAAATTTAAAAAATTAGTAAAAAGATAGAAGTTACTAATGTGCAAACTAAGAAAATAATATTATATTCTTCTATAGATATTGCAAGAAGAGCCTTAAGATATTATTAAGCAAGTATATTTTTATATTTTAAACAAAATAGGATTAAGTCTTTTAAAAGTTTATACTTATTTTAATGTGTTTTAATTACTGATTATATAATTATTATAGGATAAATTTGTGTCACGAACATCTGGTCATATATTATTAAATGTAATAAGTAGTTTAACTTTACAAATAATATCTATTAATATAATTTTTGCTATTTTATCTATTATACCTATTGTATTTTTAGTTTTATTAATGGGATTAGAAATTGCAGTTGCAATTTTACAAGCTTATGTTTGGTGTGTATTAACTTCTATTTATATAAAAGATTCAATTGTTTTACATTAATAAGAATTAAAAAATTTTTATTAATTTCTTATAAAATACCTCCCCAAATTTATTAAATTTGGGGTTATAAATATTAAATTTATTTTTAGATAGATAATATTATAATATAAATTAATATGCCTCAATTAATACCTTTTAGTTTTATTAATCAAATATCTTATGGATATTTAATTCTTTTATTATTATCTTATTTTTTATCAACTTATATTTTACCTATTTATGTTCTTAAAGATATTAGTAGATTATCTTTAATAAAACCTTGGTTATAATTCTATATTAAAAAAAAAAATAAAAATGTATAACTAATTAAAATAAAATATTTTTTTAAATGTATATACATAATAAATATTATATTTGTTTCTTTAATTTTCTATTTATCTCAAAAAATTTTATATAATTTAGGGGATTATATTTTAAATTTTTGTTTACTAATAGATAAATAAATATAAAATATTATAATCACTATAGTCTTTATTTTGACCGTATTCATTTTTATTTATTCTTATCTTTTTTCTATGATCTTCATCTCAATCCTATCTGGTAAATTTTATATTAATTTGGTATAAATATAAAAATATATAATAGCCTAGCTACATATTTTATAAATAAAAATAAATGCTTTAAAAATTGTTTCAAAATAGTTGTAATATAATTAGTAAATTATTTTTAAAAATATTTTATAAATTATCGAAATTAAATAAAATTATCATTCTAGTTTTTATGAGTTTATTAATTTTATTAATAAATTATTATATTTTTAATAAAATTAATAATTAAAAATAAAATTTTATTATTATTTAAATCTTAATAAATATTTATTTATTATATATAGAAATTTTTTTTATCACTAAAAAAAATAAAAAAAAAATCTAATGTTACGAAAGATATTACAAAATATATAATGTTCACGATTTCCATTTTTAATGTTGCTAGTAGTATAAAAACATTATTTTTGCAAAAGGATATTAATAATAAAGAAATAGATAATAAAATTGAAGAAATTAATAATATAAAAAAAGAGTATTATAAATCACAAACTAATAAATCAGAAATAATAATAAAATTAACAACTAATCAAATAAATATAGAAGAACAATTTAATAAATTTAAAGTTATAACAAATAATTTAAAAGATTTACACACAAAAAAAAATTAATTAATTTAATTAATTAAAGTAGTAAAAGTGAAATTATTAATGAAATAAAAAAAATACAACAAAAAGAAGAATTTCATTTTAGTGAACTAGAATTAACAGATGAATTAATAAAAAGAATTAATTCAATTTTTAAAAATACAAAGAAATTAATAATTTTTAATCTTAAAGATTTATTTAATTCATTTGATTTAAATGAATATCAAAAAATATTTTTAAGTTTTTTATTTCTAAATTAAATAGTATTGTCCTCTATAATATCTATAATATTTATATTATATGGAGATTATTTAATAAAAAGATTTCAAATTGAAAATAATTATCCTAGATTATATAAATTTATTAATTTTAGATGTAAATTAAAAAAATATTATTTATTAATAAATATATCTTGAATTATATTAATTTTAATATTAGAATCTGTATTTTGTTTCTTAATTTTATGAATATAAAATTATATATAAAAATATTGTCGTTATAAATTTATATTAAATAAAAATTAAATAAAAAAAAAATAATTTAAAGAGTTAAGGGAATGTTGATATAGTACGAAATTATTTTCAATAGCAGGATGGATCAACAAATATTTATATAACGTTAGGAATAATATAAATAATAAGTCGTTAGCTAAGTAAATATATATAAATAAATAAAAAATATGATATATTAAAAAAATACTAGAGGAACGGATAAATCTAAAAATCTAATAAGATATTTTCATAAAAATAAACAATACATAAAATTCTCATCATCTGTTTTATATTCAATAAATTCTAGAAAAACTTTATTATTTTAATAAAATATATATTTTTTAATATTATAACTGTATTCTAATTTTAATTATTTATTTTTGTCTACTAATAGGGATGAAGTATTCTATTATACTTTATTCCTTTGGGTAACTAGTCTTTATTCTTTTATATATTTTAAAGTCTAGTAATAGGGATGAAATATTCTATTATACTTTATTCCTTTATTAATTTTGTCTTTTAAATATACATTATTTTAATTAAAAAGTATTCCATTTTTTATAAAAATACAAAAAAAAATATTATATTTATTAATAATTTTATTTTGGATATATGATATATCATATATTCTATTTGTAAATATAATATACATGTATAAATTTAAGACTAATTTATATATTAATAATAGTCTAACTACATATTTAATAAATAATATTTAATAATATGATTTACAACATTTATTAAAATATTTAAAATTTTTTAATAAATTTGTTAAATGAATTAAAATATTTTAATATCCCAAAATATATTTTTTTTTTCAATAGATGTTACAATTTTTATTGGTTGAGTGTCTGTATTTAATGTATGATAAAGCACAAAAAATTTTGGATAATACAGTAAAAATTATCACTGGAAATGCAGGGATAGCTGTTATATATGATACATTAACAAAATCTTGTCCTTCTAAATCAAAAGATTAAAAAAAAAACAGAAAAGAAATCGGAATCAAATACATCAAAATCAAAAGAATCAAAAACAGTTTTTGATTCTATAAAAATAAATTTATTACTATTAATATTAAATAAATTAAATATAGAAATTCCACAAGAATTAGAACCATATATACAATTTACATTTGGTATATTTTAATAAGTTTAGTATGTTTTTTTGTGTAATTTATATATTATTTTATTATTTAGGAATATATCTAATAAATAAAAATGAATTGGTTGATAAATGGTTAAAATTAAAGTTTTTCATAAATTTATATACAAACATAAACTGAATATTTATAGCAATTGAAGGTATAATATATTTAAGTTTTTTTATTATTTAAAATTATAAATAGTTTAATTAGAATTAGGGTAATATCAATTTAATAAATGAAAATATAATTTATGGGTTTTGAAAAGTATAGATAAGTAATAAATTATATTCAATTGGAGAATAATTATATAAAATTTGTATTATGTAAGGAATAATATAAATAATAAATCCTCAACTAAATATATTAATAAAAAATATCTAAAAAAAATATTTGTTAAATATGATTTTAAAAACTCTATTAATTATTTAAAAATTAATAAAATAATAAAAAGAAGAATATTTAATAAAATTTATACAAAAAAATATATTTATAATCAGAAATGAATGAAAACTCTTAAATGGGATTTTCAAAGTATATAAAAATATAATTTTATTACATATGACATAGAAGTATATTACAATTCTAAAAATGAAGCAATAATATATTTATTATCTTTCTATTCTAATATTTTTAGATACAAATATTTTTATGGAAAAAATTGTTTTAAAGAGGGAATAAATTTTCTATTAAATAAAAATTTTAAACAACATAAAATAAACAGTATAGATATTTATAATTATTATGCAGGAAATTTTGATTTTATATTAATAATAAAAGAAATATTAAACTATGAATTAAAGAATAATCAATATTTAGAAAATAATATTAATAATATTATAAAATTTAGTTTTAAATATAATAATATTTATTTTATATTTTAAGATAGTTATGTTTTTATATCATTATCATTGGATAAATTATTAAAAGATTTTAGAATTAATAATGGTAAAATATCATTTAATCATTTATGGGTAAATAAAAATAGATTAAATTATGTGAGGAAGAAACCTAAACGGATAAAGAAGATATTAAAAAATTAAATTTTAAAGAATATGTTATAAATTATAATAAAAATGATTCAATAAGTTTATATAAAGTATTAGATTATTATTTTAAATGAATAATAGAAAATTTTAAATTAGATATAAGTAAATGTTTAATATTATCATAAGCAGCTATGAAAAATATTTAGAACGATTGGTTCGATAGAAACGTTTGTTTTCTATCAAACTTTATATTTTAAAGAAAATAAAAAAAATAAGATTATTGTCAAATCAAAGTTATAATTTTATAAATAATTTCTATTATAGAAGTTGTATTGAAGTTTATAAACTATATGGGAAAAAACTATTTTATTATGATATAAATTTATTATATTCTTATATAATATTAAAAGATATGTTTATTGGAAAATCTCAATTATATAATATAACAAAAGGTTTAAAATAATTATTTAGATTTGTATTTGCAAAAATTAAATATCCAAAAGATATTAAAATTCCTTTATTGCCATAAAAAGTATAAATAAAAGGTGAAGAAAAACTAATATATCCAACAGGTGAATTTTAAGGTTATTATTTTTCTGAAGAATTAAAATATATTGAAAAATTAGGTTATAAAATAACATTAATAAAAGCTACACATTTTGAAAAAGATAATAGTTTATTTGAAGAATATATAAATAAATTTTATAAATTAAAAATAAAAGAAAATTAATCAATAAAACTAATTAATAAATTATTTAAAAATTGCCTATATGGTAGATTTGGTATGAAAAGAAATATTAATCAAAATATGATTATAAATAATAATGAAGAAAAGAATTATATTAAAAAATATTTTTTAAATATTAGTATAATTCAAATAAATGAAAAAACTAGTTTATATAATTATAAAACAGTAGGAAATTGAAATTTATTTAAAGATAATCCAAATCTTATGGAAAAAATTAATAAAAATAATTATGAGTTATTAAAAAATAAATTATCAAATGTTGCTATAGCATCAGCAATAATTTCATATGTTAGAATATAAATTTATAAATATAAAATTTTAGAAGATATTAATGTATATTATAGTATTACTGATTTTATTATATAAATAAAACCATTACCTACTGAATATATTGGTAATGAAATTAAAAAAATAAAAAATGTATTAGCTCCAAGGGGGCGAATCCTCCCAGGGAGGATTCAGCTCCTGCGGGGCTCGTATCCGTCTGAAACTAGACTTGAACTGATGAAAATTATAGTATAGAAAAAAGATTTTGAATATTATATAGAAGAAGGTATATTTTAAAAAGATAAAGTTTATAGTATAAAATTAAAAAATGGAGAAATTATAACAAAATTTAGTAGGTAAAATAAAAAATTTATAAATTCATAATTATTTAATACATTATTTGATAGTTATAAAAATAATAAAAAAAAATAACTTTATTATCTGAAAATCTTATAAAAAACAAAAAAAAAATGAAAATAGAATTTAATAAAAATTTAAAAGAATTTAAATTTGATTATAACAAAAGAATACCTATTTATAAAAATAATCTATGGATTGATACTAAACCTATTTATATTAATAAAATAGGAAATAAATATTTATTTTCTTTAATTTCTAAAGAAACAATAAAAAGTAAAATGAAAAATACTACAGATTTAAAATCTTTTTTAGATAGTATAAATAAAAATTTTATAAAAAATAAACCGTTCATATAAAAAATATGATGGTTTATTTTTAGATTATTTTACTCCAATATAAAATTAAAAAAAAAAATATAACTAAGGATTATTTATTTAAAGAATTAAATAATCTTATTAATAAAGCTATATCAGAAGAAATTATTATAAAAAATATAAGTTATTTAATAACAGAATAATATATATAAAAAAACAAAAAAAAATAAAAATAATAAATTATTTTAATTTTTTTAAAGATAAAGAAAATTTATTAAACAACTATAAATCACATCTTGAAGAATTATTAGAAAGTGATATAGTTAGTGATAATTTTTTAATAAATCCAAAAGAAAATAATATAAATAAATTACATTTAAGAATAAGAATTCCTAATAAATTTTAAGAAGGAATTTTACCTGAAACTATTAATATTTTTAAACTTATTAAAGATTAAAAAAATATAGATGAAATACCAAATAAATTAATAAAAAATATAAAATCTTTGAACAAAGTAAAAATTTTAAAACCTTATGAGAATAAAAAAAAAATATAATTCTTTCCATATTTTCGTCATAGATATATAAAAAAAGATGAAATTTTTATTAATAATTTTAAAAATTATAAATTAACTGAAGAAAATACAATCTATAAATATTTTTTATATAATAATCAGATTTTTAATTTTTATTTAATAAAAATTAAAAATATATTTATAAAATTCTAAAAAAATAAAATAAAAATATATAAATATATGTAAAGGATATGAAAAAAAAATTATTTTATTAAGTGTAAAGAATCCGTTGAAAAGGGTTACTTAAATAAAATATAAAATATAAAAATGAATGAAATAATAATAGAATTAATTTTAATATGTGGAGCAGTATTAGCAGCAATATTTACACTTATATCAGTAAATCCAATTTATTCTGTGATTAGTTTGATCATGGTATTTTTATTTAGTGGGAGTTATTTATTAATTTTATCTATAGGTTTTATAGGATTAGCATATTTTATAATATATATTGGTGCTATATCTATATTATTTTTATTTGCTGTAATGATGTTAGATACTAAATATCCAGAATTTAATAATATATTAAAATTTTCTTTTACAAAATATTTACCTTTTGTAATAATTACATTAATTATAACTGTATTTTTAAATTATATTTTAAAATATAATTTAAAACAAATTATATATAATTTTAATAATATAAATATTATAATGACTGATTCAAATAATTGTTGGCAATTATTTGATTATTTTAATGGTGGATTAAATATTATAAAAGAAATTAATTATACTAGTGAATTATGGGATACTTTATTACCTAATACAAATCAAATAAAAATAATTGCTTATTCTTTATATACTAATTATGCTTTTTGGTTAATTATAATGAGTTTAAATTTATTATTAGCAATGATAGGACCTATTGCTTTATGTTTTAATGCATATACTAAATAAAAAATAAAATTTTATATAAAATAAATTATAATTAATATTTTTTTTTAATTTTAGTCTATTCACCTAATATTTATAGATATTTATTTTATAAAATTAAAAAACTTTAAAAATTAAATATATTTATATTTTAAACCATTATCTAAAAAAAAAATAAATTATTATTATATTAATAAATGATTTTAAATATCATTTATTTAATTTTTTTATATCTTAAAATATTTTAAATTAAAAATTTAAATATGTTTTTTATTAAAACAATTTCTTTTTATTATTTTTATTAAAAAAAAAAAAAAATCTATTATGTTATTATCTTTAATTGAAATTTTTGCAGTTATATTACCAGTATTATTAGGAATTGCTTATTTAACTTTAGCTGAAAGAAAAATTATGGGTTCAATGCAAAGAAGAGTAGGACCCAATCATATAGGTCAATTAAATATTGTAAAATTTTATCATATATCTTCAATAAAAAATTATAATAAATATTCGTTTGTAATAAAATCTCATCAGAATCTAGATCCAGATGGGTAAAAAATATTATCCAATAATAAAAATAAAGCAGATGTTTATTTATGAATTAATTTAGATTTAGGTAAAAATATGTAGGTTAGCATTTGATATATTTATTAGATTATCAAATTATTAAAATTAAAATTATTTAAAAAATCATAATTTAATATATATTTATAAAGCTTTACTTTTTCATGATTATTCTACATTTAGTTTATCTATTCTTGAGTATATAAATATTTATGCATTATTTAAAAAAGAAACATGTAAATAAATTACTAATTGAGAACAATATTATATAGATAATTTTAATTATGAATATAATTAAAATCTTAAGGTATATTATCGATTAGGTTCTAAATATTAAATAGATATAATTATTAAAATAAATAAAGAAAATAATCATTTTTATGGTAAAACTTATACAACTGAAATTTAAACTTCTATTAGTAAAATTTTATCTGGTAAAACTATTTCTATTAAGACTAAAGTTTAAATTAGTCTTGCTCTAAAAGGAAAATTTATTTCTGTTAATACTTTAGAAAAATAAAGTTAAAAGTGTATGTATATGATAAAAATGATAAAACAACTGTATTTATGGAGTTTAAAAGTTATACAGAAGTAATAAAATTTTTTTTATTGTAATATTAGTATCATCTCTATAGAAACTCTGATAAAAATTAATTGTTTAAGGATAAATGAATTTTATCTACATGTTTAATAAATTTATAAGAAAATAAAAACAAAATAAAGATTCTATTTTTTATAGTAAAAAATTAAATTGGTAATTTAGTAAATAAATTATTAATTTAAAATATTACTAAAGATTTCTTTATAAACGAATTTATTAAATATAATTTTTTATTTGATAAAATACCGAAGAGAAGAATTGAGTAATCTTCTTTGGCCTATAAGTAGAAGTAAATCTTCTACTATAAACCATCAAATTGCGGGAACATCTTAAAATAATTTCAACCAAACGAAAATGGTAACATATTTCGTGGTATAAGTAATAATTTATAGTATGGTAAAATGGAAATTAATGTACGAAAGGAAATAGATAATCCGCAGCCAAATACCTTTAGTGTTACAGATTTATCTGTAACGGAGGTATGCAGTTCATCGACTAAACGGTGGTAAGCATAAGCTTAAGATATAGTCAAATCCTATCTGAAAAGATATAGTAAATTAAAAATAATAAAATTATTTTTATCTATAAATATATATTTAGGGAAATCTTTTTACTCTGCCTGAAAAATATTTTATAATATTACTGGCTAAATAAAGATAATTGTTATTCGGTCTTTTACAACCATTAAGTGATGGTATAAAATTATTATTAAAAGAAACTATTTTCCCATCACAATCAGATAAAATATTTTTTATATCTGCACCACTAATTATATTTACAGTAAATTTATTAGGATGGGCTACAATCCCTTTTGGTGAAGGAAATAGTATAAGTGATATGGAATTAGGTATTATTTATTTATTAGCTATGTCATCAATAAGTGTAGTTGGAATAATATTAGCTGGATGGTCTGGAAATTCTAAATATTCTTTAATGGGTTCTTTAAGAACAACAGCTCAACTAATATCTTATGAATTGGTAATAGGTTTAACAATTTTAACTATTATTGGTGTCGTAGGTTCATATAATCTTAATGAAATTATATTATTTCAAAAACATTCTATAATATTTCTTTTACCTTTATTACCTTTATTTCCTATATTATTTATTTCAGCTTTAGCTGAAACAAATCGTGTACCTTTTGATTTAGTAGAATCAGAATCAGAATTAGTATCAGGTGCATTTACGGAGTATAGTAGTTTTTCATTTGCACTTATCTTTTTGGGTGAATTTATAAATTTTAGAATACTACTTTATATTATAAATATAATTTTATTAAGTAATTTTTTTATATTTTTTGATTATTTATTTTTTCTATTGATTATTTTACTTTAATATTAACAATTTCTATTATTTCTAAATCTATTATTATTAAAGAAAATAATAAAATAAATCCTTGGTTTATAACTGGTTTTATAGATGCAGAAGAACATTTTTCAATAAAATTTTTTTTAAATAAGAATTCTAAATATAATTATAATATTAGTTTTGAATATGGTTTAGTTGCCGAATAATCAACTGATTATTCGGATTTATTAAATTTTATAAATAATTATTTTAACAATCATGGTTCAATATATATAGAAAAAAATGTTTATAGATTTAAAATAATATCCGATATTAATGTATTAATATCGGTAATTTTACATTTTAATAATTATCCTTTAAAAACTGTAAAATTTAAAAATTTTTTAATTTTAGAAAAAGGATTAAATTTTAAACAAGATAAAATTAAATTAGATTTAGATGATTTAAACTATTTGATAGGATTAAAATCTATATATTCTTCATTAAATCCTGAATTAATTTTTAATTTTCCAAATTATAAAAAAAATATAGAAATACCTAATGTAGATATAAATAATTTTTTTATATATGGTAATTGGATTGCTGGATTTGTTATTGGTTATGATTCATTTACTTTAAGTATGCAAAAAGAAAAATCTTCTAGATTTGGATATGTATTTAAACTAAGATTTATCATTAGTCAAGATTTAAGGTATGAAATATAAATTAGAAAAATTAATGAATCTTTTAATAACCAAGGATATTTTAAAATAAATTACAAAAATAATTTAATAGAATTAATTTTTTCAAAAAGGATTTTATTAAAAGAAATAATTATTCCTTTTTTCAATAAATATAAATCGTTTAATTATAAATAAAACCGCTTTAGATTTTCAAGATTTTAGTTTAGGTATAGAATTAATATCTAAAAAAACTCATTTAAAAATAGATGGTTTTAATCAAGTAAAAGAATTATATTTAGGAATGAATAATTATCGAAAAAATTAAAAATTTTATTTATATTCGCCCTGGTTCATATGTGAATATGACCAAAGATTAGCTCATAACGGTGAAGCCTAAGGTTTTTACTATGGTAATACCGTGGGAAGATTGGTTATTGTATACTCTAAATTATGAATCATAAAAAAATGATTCACCTTAACTTTTCCCCGTAACGACTTCGATCTAAAGATCGGGACGAGATATTTAAATAATTCTTGTAACACGCTAACACTAATTAGAGTTACACTATCATGGTTATTAAACCTAAAATAGTGGTTAGTTGAAGGTATAGTCTAACCCTTAATGAAAATTAAGAATAAATTGGAATATGGTGCAATGATATCTATGTGTACTTTAATTAATATATTATTTTTAGGAGGATATTTAGTACCTTTTTCTTATTTATTTTCAGATTCTTTATTAATATTTTTAGAACCTTTATTTTTAGGTTTAAAAACTTGTTTATTATTATTTATATTTATTTGGGTAAGAGCTACTTTACCTCGTGTAAAATTTAATCAATTAATAAATTTAAATTGGAAATGTTTATTACCTATAACATTAGGTTTATTTATGTTAGTAATTTCTTTATTAATATTAATTTTTCCTATTGATAATATAAATATTTAATATTTATTTTTACCATTTATATTTAAAAATTTTAAAATAAATAAAAAATTTTTTAATAAATTTTTAATTCTGATTTTAATTTTAGGTTTTTTAAGTTTTTTTATATATTTTATATATATGAGTAATAATTTAACTAAAAATATAATATTTAAAGTTATATTAATTTTTATTTTTTTTTTTTATTTTTAGTATATTATATTTAAATGAAATAATTAATGATAACAATTTACAAACAAATTCTAATTTAAATGCAAAAAATCCTAAAAATTATTTTAAATTTTTATTAGCTAGTTTTACTGGATATAGTAGTTATATTACTATAAAAGATAGAAATAAAAATATAAAAGATTCAGAAGAAATAATAAAATTATTAAATGAAAAAAATAAAAAAATTCAAGAAGATAAGGAAATTCATGAAAATCTAAAACAAAAAATGGAAATAAATTTAATGAATTTCAATGAATTAAAAGATAAAAAAATTTATATCAATAAAAATTTATATTCTATTGAAAATAAATTAGAAAGTTTAAATGAATTAAAAAAAAATAAAAATTATGATAGTAAAATTTTAGAATAAATAATTTCTTAAAATCAAAAAAAAGAATTTTTTATAAATCAATTAAAAGATACTGATAAAATTTTTATCAAAATAATAAGATATATTGAAAAAAGTGAATCTATTAAAAAATATAATTTTTTTAATATGGATTGGATAAATAATTTAGAAGTTTATCAACAAATTGGTCTTACATTTTTATTATTTTATCAAATTATTTTTTCTGCTCTGATCTCTATAGTGTTCATTTTTTATGGAGATTTCTTAATTGAAAGATTTAATATAAAAATTAAGTATCCAAAATTATATAAATTTATTAGTTTAAGAAGGAGATTCCAAAATTATTATTTGTTGATTAATTTAGGATTTATATTATTAGCCTTATTTTTGGAATTTATATATAGTATAGCTTTATTAACAGTATAATATACTATAAAAAAAAATAAAAATTTTTTTTTTATAAAAATAATAAATATTATAATTATAAAATTATTTTAATTTGGGTAGATTTAAATGAAAATTACAATAAAATATTTTAAATTATTTATCTTTTTTTTTTATTTTATATTGTTTAGTCTTTAGTTTGTATAATTTAATAATTATTTATTTCTATGGGAATTTATTTTAAATTTTATTTTTAGTCTTATAAATTAAATATCTTATAGATTTTAATTCTTTTATTATTATCTTATTTTTTATTAATTTATATTTTACTTATTTATGTTCTTAAAGATATTAGTAAATTATCTTTAATAAAATCTTGGTTATAATTCTATAAAAAAAATAAAAATTATATAAATAAAATTAATAGTAAATATAATTTTATTATTAAAATTTAAATAATTTATTAAAAATTAATAAATAAAATTTTAAAAGTTATTATAATATTATATAATATTATATTATTTATATATTAAAAAAAAAATATTTATTTTTTTTATTATTATTATTTTAATTCTTTTATGCAATTTTAGAATTAATATTAATAAAAGTTATAGGTTTATTTATATTAATGATAAATTTCTTATTTTTATATGGGTAATTAATTCTAAGAAGTAAAAATTAATATAAAAATGGTAGATAATAAAAATTTAATTAATTAAGATCCATGGTTTATTATAGGATTTACAGATAGTGAAGGTACATTTAGTATTACAATTAATTAATTCTCTACACATAAATTGGGTTTTAGTATAAAATTAAAATATTCAATCTATGCTTAGACAACTCCAGAAAATATATAATTATTAAAAGCTATAAAATATTTTTTTGGAATAGGTACTATTTATACTACAGTAAATATTAGTAAATATGAAATACAAGATATAAAATAACAAAATGTTGTTATAGTTGAATATTTTTAATAAAAATATTTCTCCTTTACAATCTAATTTATTAATTAATTTCCAATTATAATATAAAGTAAAAGAGATAATAAATAAAAAAAAAAGCATTATACTGATTCAAGATTTTATAAAATATTATCAATAAAAAGTATTTTTTCTAAAAGTTTAAATAATATTTTTAAATAAAAATTTTTTTATATACCTATTTATAATAAACCTTTATTTTTCCTTTTAATGAATAAAATTCTTATTGAATAGTAAAATTTGTTCAAGCAGATGGTAATTTTTACTTAAGTATTATCATATAAAAAATAAGTTAGGTTTTACGTGAAATTCTAAATTTAGAATTTCACAAGATATTAGAAATTTAGAATTATTAAATAGAATTATTAATTATTTTAAAATTGGTAAAATAATTAAACCTAGTTTTAATTCTGAAGTCTTAGTTTATAATATATCTGGTTTATCTAATTTTAATATTTATGTAATACCTTTCTTTAATAAATATTCTCTTTATGATATGAAAGCCTTAGATTATAAATATTTTTGTAAAGGTATAGAAATAATGAAATCAGGTGGTCATCTTACAGAATTAGGATTAGTAAAATTAAAAGAATTATCAACTAATATAAATAATGGTAGATCTTAATTTAGATTTATTTTTTAATTTTTTAACTTTATTTATATTGGTATATTTAATGTCTTTCTTATTATTATATGGGTAATTTATTCTCATAAAGATTAAAAAAATGATGACAAAAAAAGAATTAAATAATTTTTATCCTTGGTTTATTACGGGATTCACTGATAGAGAAGGTACTAAAAATATAATTATTGGTAAATCTAAAACAGATTCATATATGAATAGGGTTTTGGTATAAAATTAATATATTCTGTTTGTACCAAAACTAATTTTTATAACCTACTATTATTAAATAAAATTAAAAATTATTTAAATGTTGGACGTATTTATACAACTAAAAATATAAGTAGATTTGAAATATCAAATTTATTGAATTATTTTATAATAATAAAACATTTTGAATTATATCCATTATAATCTACTAAATACATTCATTTTTAATTATGGTGTAAAGTTATAGATATGATTAAAAATAAAGAACATTTAACAGAAGAAGGATTTTATAAAGTATTAGTCATTAAAAATATATTTCCTAAAGGCTTAAGTTCTATATAAAAAAAATTTTCAATTATACTTCTTTATGAAAAACCTAAATTTATTCCTTCTACTTATTTATTAGATCCAAATTGAATAACAGGTTTTGTTCAAACAGATGGTAGTTTTGGTTTACATATAATAAAATATAAAAATAAACTTGATTATACTTGTAATTCATTATTTTATATTTCTCAACATGAAAGAGATTTTATATTACTTAATAGAATTTCACAATATTTTACCATTGGTAAAATACTAAAATTAGATCCGAATACTTTAGTTGCAGTATATTATATAGCTGGTTTATTAAAAATAACTAAAATAATAATACCATTTTTCAATCAATATTCATTATATGGTATAAAAGCATTAGATTTTAAAGATTTTTCAAAAGGTATAAAAATCATGGAATTAGGAGGTCATTTAATAGAAATAGATTTAACAGAATTAAAAAAATTAATTAATAATATAAATAATGGTCGATCTGAATAAAGTATTTTTATTACTACTATTATAAATATTCTTAAATATATTATTTTTTTTTAATTTATTTTACTTCATTTATAAATTATTATTTACATACACTGTGTCTTTATTATTTATTATATGGATAATAATTCTCATAAATTAAAAATATAAAATGATGATGACAAGAAAATATTTAATACAAAAATTTGGAGAACATGAATTAAATTGATTAGTAGAATTTATTGATGTAGAAGGATATTTTTATGTTTCTAAATATCCTTCTGGTAAAATAAATGTTATTTTTGGTATAAAATTTCATAAAGATAATATTGTAACATTAAAATGGATAAATAATTATTATTTTGAAAATAAAGGTTAAATTTATAAAAATAAACAATATTATGAATTAAAATTATTAGGTTATGAAAAAGGTTTAAGATATTTATTACCATTATTAGATAATTTTTTTTTATAATCTACAAAATATTTTAATTATCTTATTTATAAACAAGTAATAGAATTTATTTATATCAATTCCTATTCTAATCTCAATTCTAATTGTGTTTAAGATCTAATTTAAACACAATTAAATACTAAAAGAACTAATTATACTTTTCCAATCGAACATAAAATTAATTAAAATTATTTATGGTTATTAAGTTTTATGGAAGGTGATAGAAATTTTAATATAAATAATAATTATTGTATGTTTAGGTTAACACAAAATAAAAGAGATATATATCTATTTAAACAAATTGAGTCATCTTTAGATGACAAAGGATTCAATTTATAATAATAAATCTAGATCAGATATGCCTATTGGGTTATCCGTAAAAAAAAAATAAGTAAGTAAGTAAGTATATTGGAGAAAAAAAATCCTTTTATGGTAAAATTCATACAAAAAAATACAAAACTAAAATTTAAAGAAATAGCTTTATCTAGAAATAAAGCTTTTAATGCTATAAGTATTATATAAAAACATTTTTATTTATGACTAATTTAGATATTTATTTTTAGATTTATATTAATACATTAACTAAATATAGAAATAATGGCAATCTTTTTAGAGATTAATATTATAGAATAAAAAAATTTTATTTTTTTTTTATTCTATTAATTTAATAATAGATTATCCTAATTTTATATAATTTTTTTTTTTTATTCATTTATATTAGTAGAAGCTAACTTATTTGTTTTGATAATGTTTTTTTTTATTATACGGATAATTAATTCTCATATTATGATGAAATATTTTGATTAAATAATATTTTTTTAATAATACTATTATATTAGTTATTTTTATTATTAAATTTTATTTATAAAATATTATTAATATTTTATTATTCAATAATATAAAAAAAATATTGAAAAAAATAAAATAGCTGTAATTAATTTAGCATAAACTTCATATTTTGTTATGAAAAATTTATATAAATTTATTTGTACTTAAAATTATTATTTAAAAAGAATAGTTAAAAACATTAGGTCATTAAGTAAATATTTAAAATTATTTTATTTATTTTGATTAGTTATTGGGTATATTCTTAATTATATATTGGTTTATTTTTTTAGTAATTAAATTTATTTTTTCTTTATTATTATCTATTATTTATAATTTAATAAAAAGATCATCTATATATTGTAATGGAGATAATCTAAAAAAGGAACATGTAGAAAATAAATTATAATTCATAGATAAAAATAAAAGTAATTTACCTGAAATAAAAATAAATGTTAATCATTCTCTAGAAAGTAGTAATAGCATAGTTAAAGAATTAAAAATATTAGGTCATGTAATTGATAAGATGACATCATCTACTAGTGCAGATGTTGTAGAAATATTAGTAGCTAAAGGTATTTAAGTGGTAGGTGTAAGTTATAATAAAAAAATAGTCGAGGGATTCATAAATGGTAGTTTAGCGATGGGTATTTCTTTAATTTATCAAAATATTTAGAAGAAAAATAAGCTAGAAAAATTAAATAATTCAAAGGATATACCAGAGCATCCTAAAAATCCATTTTCTACTTTTTCTATTTTAAAAAAATTTATAGACTTTGATTACCTAAGAAATCTTTTATTTGAAGAAGGTATGTAAATAGAAATAATTTTTTTTATTTATTATTAATTTTATAATAATTCTGTTATAAAAAATTTTTTATTTTTTATTAAATTAAAAATATATTTTTAATTTAACTTTAAATAATATATTTATTTAATTTTTATATAATAATAAATTATTATATATTTATATATTTTTTATATAAATATTATAATAAATTATAATATATAATATAAATAATATTATATATTTTTTACTTTTTTATAGAAAATTATAGTTTTATGACTATAATTTATTTTATAAATTGATAAATTTATTATTCTTAAATGTATAATAATCCTCATAAATAATTAATAATATGATAATAATAAAAAGAAAAAAATTAATAAATATGATGAAAAAAATATTAAATGGTTAATAAAATTTATAAATACAAAGAATTTATTTTTAATATTTAAAGTTAAAAATACAATTTATATTTAGTTCAGAATAAAATTTTATAAGAATGATATATTAATATAAAAATGAATTAATAAATAATTTTTTAATTATTTAGATAAAATATTTTTTTATAATAATAATGTAGAATTTTAAATTAGTGAGTTTTAAAATTATATAATATTTTTATTATATAATTTTTTTTTTACATAACTAAATATTTTAATTATATTATTTATAAAAAATTAATATTAATATTAAAAATAAAGAATATTTTACAGAAAAAAGTAAACTAAAAATTAATAAATTATTAAAATCATTTAATAATAATTGAACTAATTATACTATATCTTAAAATTATAATATATTTATAAATAATCTTTAATTATTTAAATAAATTAAAAATGTTAATTATTAAATGAGTATCGATAATTATAAATTTATTTTTATAATAATTTAAGATAATAAAAAATTATTATAAAAATTAAATAAAAAAAAATATAGTATATATACATATATAAATTATTTATTAATTAAGATATTTTATAATATTTATCCAGATTTATTAAATTATAATTCAATGAATATATTATTATCTAATTTACTTTTTTATAATTTATATTATATTATGAATAAAAAACTAATAAGAATTAAAAATAAATTTATTATGTTTAATAGAGTATTATTTTTTTATTAATTAAATTTTAGTATTATTTTATTTTTAATAATTAATAAAAACATAGATATAATTTATAAATAATTTTAATATAAAAAAATAAATTATTTTATTTATTTAAATGAATATCTTTTTTATTTTTATATAAACAATTAATTTTCATAATATAATAATAAAATATTACGATTATATAAATTTAAAATTATTATAAAATTTATATTAAAATAAATATAAAAAAAAAATTAATTAAATATTTATAAATGAATTAATAAAAAGATAATAATTTTTATATATATAATTTAATAAATTTATTCAAAATATTTGATAAATATTTTTAATATTTATATTATTAATTATATAATTAGAATTTTTTATTATGTATTTTAATTTATATATAAAATAAAATTTTTAACTATTAATTAATTAAAATTGAATATAATTTTAAATATTCAATTTTTTAATATAAATCTAAAAATTATATATAATTTTTGAATCAGATAAATTTATATAATTTATTTAATTTTATTAATTATATTTATATTAATGAATAAAGAAATTCTAAAATATTAAAAAAATTTTTTTATTTAATAATTTTTAAATATAACAAAAATATATTAAAAATTTATTAAATTATCATTATTTAATTAAATAAAAATTTTTTTAATATAAAATATAAAAAAATAAATAATTTTTTTATAATTATTTATAAATACGAAATATTTATATATAAATATTTCGTTTAAATATTTTTTTATTTTTATTTCTTAATAATATTATTTATAATTTAAAATTTATTTTTATTAATTTTTCGTTATTATATTTTATAATTTTAATGGTAAATATTAAAATAGAGATTTAATTTATTATAATTTTATAAATATAAGATAAAAATAATTAAAATAAATACTAAAATCATAATTAATGATTTTGGATATTTATTATTATTTATATTTTAGAATTATTTCATTAAAATAAATTATTAGTATATTAAAAATAATATTAAAAATATAAAAAAATATTTCAGATTTATTTATAATTATGTATTAATTCATTAATAAAAATTGATATTAAAAATAATAATTATTAAAATTTTTATTAAAAATTAAATTTTCTATAATAATATTATATTTTTAAAAAGTTATATATTATTTTAATTTAAATTAAAATAATTTTTAATAATTAGAATTAATATTTATTTTTAATTCTATGTAGAACCACCCTATTATAATATAATTTCATACTTATCTACATTCCTTTAACTCCTGAAATTATAATTTTATTTATAAAATAAATATATAATTTTAAAATTTATATAAAAATTTATTTTTATAATTATATACTTCCTAAAAGATATAATGAGATTAAACAGATACAAATCAAACATATAATTATTAGTAATAAGATTATTAAAATCATAATTTTATTTGATTTTAAAATATAATTTATATAATTTAAAAGAAAAGGTTTATTTTTTATAAAAAATTTTTCTTTTAAATTTAATATATCAATTATTTGTGGAAAAATTATTGATATACTTAATAGAAGAGCAGTTAAAGCATATATAAATATACAAATCAATAATCCTTCTAATGGTGTAAAATTATTAAAATAATCAACAATTAATTGAAAATCAAATGGAAATATATTTGATTCTTTAAAATTATCAAGATAATATTTATCAGAAGGTGAACCTGGTTCATTTGATATATCAGTTTTAGTATTTTTATTTATTTCATTAATTAATTGTGTTGCAATAATAGTTGTTCCTGTCATTATTCCAGCAGCTCCTCCTGCCATTAATTTTTGATTTGGTGTTCCAGGCATTGTTTGCATTCCTTTTATTGCTGCTACACCTACTGTAAATCCTGTTGCAGCTGGAGCAATTTTACTAATACCTTCGCTTAGAACTTTTAATCCTTCTCCAATAATAGTACTATTTTCAATATGATGATTATGATCTATTTTAAAATCTTTTATTTTTGAAATATTTTCTTCAATATCCTTATTATTACTATTTTTTATATTTTCTAATTTTTTTTCTAACTCAGAATTAGATATAGAAATTTTTGAATCCAAATTAGATCTTTCTGATTTATTTTTTGAATCTCCTCCTTATTTTTGAAAAAATATTATATTCACTTTTTATACTAATTAAAAATATAAATAAAAAAATAATTATTATTATATTTATTTTTAAAAATTTTATTAATAAAGACCATTTTTTTTATATTCCACTCTTTTTTTTTAATAAAGGTAAGAAATATATTATATCTAAATTTGAATCTATA
>JANBTM010000036.1:19521-31120 GCA_027578695.1 Coemansia sp. RSA 1365 | reverse complement strand
AGCAAAGTTGATAAGAGCAAAGTTGGCAAAAGTAAAGTTGGTAAGAGCAAAGTTGGCAAAAGCAAAGTTGGTAAAATCAAATTTGGTAAGAGCATGGTTGGTAAAAGCATGGTCAATAAAGAGGAAGCCAGACTAGCAGTGCGGCATGTTAGACGACTTGTTTCTGCTGGGGTTCCTGCGAAAGACATTGCGTTAGTGTCGCCGTATAATGGTCAGGTAAAGCTGCTACAGAGCATGTGCGAGGATATCGAAGGCGTTGAAATCCGATCTATCGATGGGTTCCAAGGATGCGAAAAGGAGGCTGTTGTTCTTACAATGGTCCGCTCCAATCCGAAAGAAGAAGTTGGCTTTCTCTGTGACTACCGCCGGATCAATGTCGCTATTACACGCGCACGGCGACATTTGTGTGTAATTGCCGACGGCTCAACTATCTCAAAGGGAGGAATGTTCCTCAAGGCGCTGGTGGAGTATCTAGACCATTCTGCTGCGACTCGAACGCCAAACTAGCACTTATCCACAGTCTAATGTAGTTTTTTTTTTCACATAGTCAAATGTGATGTTGTTGGATCGAAAGCAATAAAACAAAATGAAAAGTTTATGGATAACACTAAAGAGGGCTTACTTTAGCTTCTTCTTGTCCTTCTTCTCTTTCTTTACTGATTTCTCCGTCTTCTCGGTCTTCTCTTTTTTGCTCTTTTTGGCCTTCTTCTGCTTCTTCGGTGAGGTCACATCCTCATCCATCGCAGAAGGGTCCGCCGCGCGTCTCTTTGGAGATGTAGGGCCATCCTCAACATCCATGTCGTCTTCAATGCCAGCGTCTGCCAGAGCCTTGAGAACATTGTCCATTGTATCGCTGTTCTTCGAGGGCTGGGCACCGGTCTCATAAAAACTCAAACGGTCCTCAACCTGCTGTTTCAGGGCCTCTCCAAATACGCTGTTAGGAGAATCGGCAAAGCAATCAATGCGCGAAGCAATGGTGGCCTTGTTGGCAAGGAACCGCGAGATGCGCCCCTTGTTCTTCGAGCCAGCACGGCCAATAAACGAAGAGTTGTAGATCAGACCGTATTTGGGAGTGTTGCCGCGGGTCTTGAGAGCACGGAACAGTGCCTTCTCAGCGCCAAGGATCTGGACGGTAGACGCAGGGTATTTGCTCAGATTAGTCAGCGAGCCAGCATGAGCAATCAGACGAGCACCAACGACATCTCCAATTAGAGCAGCCAGATTCGGCGCAACCACACTCATCTTACTGAGCAGATAGTCGTAGAGCGACTTGCGATACTCGGACAGAGAAATTACACGCGAAGCAAAGCTCTCGATATTTAGAAGATCAATGTCCGAGATATCTGTGCCCATAGATGCCCGGGCAGCATCCACAATCTGCTGTGAAATAGACGCGTCCTCAGTAATGTCAGTCAGCATATCGATGCTGTCGTCACCCAGTGAGCCCTTGTTCCGAATAGCCTTGGCAAGACGGGCGTACTTGTAATGGTCGGAAATAATCTTGGCCAGCTCGGGAAAATGCCAGCCATACCACTCGCGCACGCGCATGGAGAAGATGTTCAGGTCCTTGTCCAGTTGATCCAGAAGCGCAATAGCCTGGATGATCATATTGTCCGAGCGATTGACATTGAACTTGACCTTTGCACGCGAGTAGGCGTGGCCAAGACCCAGCTGTGCCTTGGCAAGATCACCAGTCTTTAGCTGAGCAATCATGCGTTCGGCATGCAGGCGAATACCACGGATCATCTCCTGAGCTAGCTCATCAGTAGAGCATTGTACGCCGGCCTCGCTCTTGATGGATCCAGCCAGATTGCGGTCGCTAACTCCCAGTGTGCTCTTGCCACCCTTTGGCAAATTAAGCTGCAGGAAGGCCTGCAGACCCTCGCTGCAGATACCCTCAGAAATATCGTTGATGTTCTCAAGCGCATCGGCAGCGTTTTTGAAGGGCGCAAATGATTTGGCTTTGACGTATTTGCCAAACTTTGCAAGGTCAGTAATAGTAGACTGAACCTCGGACAGCTTTGCGCCAATCTTCTCCGCCTGGAGTACTTCGAACAGTCCGTATCCCGAAGCGGACTCGTACAGCACGTGTGTCAGACTCATGTTATTGTTCTCCTAATGGGTCGGGGGGAAATATCCACTCTGACTATCCAGGCACGTCAGAAGAGAGATGAAAGATAAATAGAATATAGTAGCAACAAAAACAAAGAAAATATTGCAAGCCTAAGCAAAGTCAAGAACAGGAAGTGGATTATGCTTTGGATCTTTTGCTTCGAGCAGTGGGACCAAGCACAATTGCAAATCGAAGCGTCTGAAGCAAGCAAAAAATTTTCCAAACAGCCAAGCTGATGCCAGCTTGATCACGTAATTAGAGGGATATGCATGCAATCAGCGGTGTGTGTGTTTCGAAACCAGGAAAGGAAAAAGCAGGCTTGCGGATGAAGAAAGGCATGAGGAGCACTCGCTAGCTGGAGGTGGACTGGACGGGCAATTTCTCATAAAGCTGGAACTCGTATTTGATGCCGGCTTCGGATTGAGGGGCCTGGGGTACTTCGAAGCCGACGACCTCCTCCAGACGGCTGTGAGGCTGCAGGCGGAAGCGATCGGGGTCAACCTTGGGGAAGAAGGTGTCGCAGCTATCGGCAGCGTCAAAGTGGACCTTTGTCAACAGAATCTGGATATGGCGGTCGGGCATGTGCATGGCCTCCTCATAGACAGAGGCACCGCCAACGACAAAGACGCGATCAATACGGACATGCTCTCCAGAGGCATTGAGCTCATCGATGTGTGCGAGGGCGGCGGGGATGGAGGGCTGAGTGATAGAAAAGGGCGGGTTCTCCGCGTCCAGCAGCTGGCGGTTGCGAGTGACTACTATGTTGTAGCGGCCGTCCAGGGGCCGGTACCTGCGCGGAATAGACTCCCACGACTTGCGGCCGAGGATGCAGGCGTTTATAGTGGGGATTTGGCAAGTGGTAGCATTGGTGCTGGAAATAAACTTCGTCACGCGCGTAAAGTAAGCCAACTCTTTGCGCAGGCGCCAGGGCAGGTCCCCGTTGAGTCCAATGCCGTTGTTTTTCGCCGCGGCAGCTGCCACAAGCACCAGCGTTTTTGAGCTCATGACGATGACAGTTAGTAGATAGTAGCAGAGCGTACAGTTTAGAGAAAGAGAAGGCAATCGAGGCGCATCAGAAGCCAAGCAAGCGACATCATGCTGCTGGTGGATGAGCATTTACGATTCAAAAGCTGGTGTGGCTGCGATCCACACAGACAGTCTTGCATCTGTCAAATTGCGACAACAATCAGATCATGGCAACAATCAGATCATCATAGTACTTTAGCAATCTTCTAGATTATGCATTTTGTCATGGCTGAGGAGGAAGGTTGAACAGAACTATTTTTTTTTTTTGCAGCTTTTCGCTTTGCTTGTCAGTGCATGACTTATTGACCATAGATATTTGACGTATATAAGACCGCCATTTTGCAAGGGCATGAAATAGAACAGGGACAGGGCATAAATTATGAAATTGCAACTGTTCAGACATTTGGGACTGTCCTTGCGACAAGCAACAGATACAGCAGCAGCACGAGCATACAGAGGCAGTGTGGCACATACACGAAAATACGGAACGCCGATTGTGCGCGGAGACGTGGAAGACTGGCAGTCGCGACAAACTCTGGAGGATAAGGTGCAACAGATCGTGGATCCAGGAGCACACGCCAGGATCCAGCGGTCAAAGGAGGCGGCGCAGGCTGAACGGCTCCAAAGGCAACGTGGATCGGAGGCAGGAGTCAGGCAGGGCAGGGCGCAGCAATGGGCAGCGGCACTTAAAGAACTGAGCGCGCTGTATGAGCGCGTGCACGGGCCGCAGGGAAGAAGGATGACAGCAAGCGAGTACTCAGCGTTTTTGGAAGGGTTCTGCGAAGTACAGGGGTTGCAGGCAAGCATTTCAGTGCTGCGCGATATGCGAGCGGCAGGCGTGCGGGTAGCGGCGGCGCAGTACGCAATGGTGCTGCGGACAGCGCGGAAGGGGTTTGCGACTCGGGCAATGTACGAAGTTGAGGCGGAGATGGAGGCGGCAGAAGCATTAGAAGGCGAGAACAAGGCAGCAGTGCAGAATAACCTTGTGGCAGGGCTGGCGGCGACGGGACAGACAGAGCACGCGTACGCGATGTATTTAGAGATGCGCGGGCGCGGGGTGAGCGTGCAACGGATGGGATTGCAAGAGCTGGTGGCGGGGCTGGCAGCAATTGACGAGGTATGGTTGGCATTGGAAGTGCTGCACGCGGGAACGGCAGAGGGAATGGCGTTTGCTCCGGAGACTTACGCGGCACTGCTGCGGGCGGCGGGGAGGCGTATGCACCACGCAGCATATTCGATGAGCTACAAGCAGCTCACAGAGGTTGCGGGGGCGCGGCTGACGGAGGGCGACTGTCTAGGTGGACTGGATGTGGCGGCGCGGAGTGGCGACGTGGATTTGGCGACGAACATCCTGCAGCGTCTACAGCGCCATGGGTACACACTGCGCGAGCAGCATCTGGAGGCGCTGTTAGAGGCTCTGGTGCGGCGCGGTCAGTGGGCGCGAGCGTTTGTGGCACTAGCGACAATGCGACGCGGCGGTATGGGACGCGGCGCTGCTCCTCTTCGTGTGATGACTCGAACGGTAGTCGCGGCGGAAGACTCAGAGGCAGAAGCAAACGCAGCGTTTGAAGCGCTGGTCGCAGCGCCGGCAGAAGCGGCAGATGCGTGCGTACTGGATGCACTAGTTGCAGGTCTGGCACTGGGCGGGAATGTAGAGGCTGCAGAGGAGAGGCTGAGTACGTGGTATGAGAGGTTGCGTGTGGAGCGCACGGAAGCATCGTACGTGGCGGTGCTGCGCGGATGCACGCACCGACGTAACAAGACGGTGGCGGAGCGCGTGCTGGCACAACTGCTGGATGATGAGGCGCTGGCCGCGCCGCGCGAGGCATACGAGCAGATGGTGCTGGTGGCGCTGCTACAGCCTAACTATGAAGATGCGTTTGTGTATTTGGAGGCCATGAAAGCTCATTCAATGTTGCCCTCATGGCGCACATATGCTGCGCTGGCACGCCGCTGCGCTCGCGTGCGCGATCCGCGCGCCCAAGTTGCCGTGCGCGAGATGCGCACGTTGGGCTACGTCGTCACCCCTGCACTGCTGAACTTTGTCGACTCGCATGGCCGCAGCGCGCGCTACATGCCGCAAGCAAAGGGCGACGAAGCTGGGGCTGTTGAGATGGGTGCTAATGCCGACGCTGGCAATGCTGCTGCGGACACTCCTGCTGACTCTGACGAATTAGCCGATCTGCGCGACCTACTGGGCACGGATACGTTTACTGTGTAGGGCCGCATGGGCAGGCCCCATAGACCTACCACACTGCCTGTTAGTCTCAAGTGTTTAGTTATTGCCTTTGGAAATACGGCAGTTCCCAAATAACAAAGTTTAAAATATACACTAGTTCTAAACCTACGACCCCCTCCTCCACACTTTACTGCCCGAATCATGGCACCCAGACAACGCAACTCCTCTATGGAGGCGTTCCTTGTGCGCATTCCTGAGCTGCAGAGTGCCGACCAGCGGGCATTCCTATACTCAGATCTCAGCCGCCAACAGAGCGACAACCCGGAGGGCTACCGCGAGGCGCTGGACTTTTGGTCGGGGTTGCTGTTACGCGCTTGCCGTTTGGGCTTGCTTAGCACAGCGCCGGGCGCCGACAGTGTAGCGCAGCTGGTCTGCGCAGACGACTCGCCCGATCAATCTGAAGGGGAAGACGAAGATGTGCTGGATCGAATCGGCAAAGCAGCATTGAACAAATCCGATACAGTAGCACCATCAGTGCTAACGCTACGGCGGACGGGGCTTGCAGCGCGGCTGGCGTTTGGCGGGGACACACCAATGGGTGTTGATGTGGTGGTTGAGGAGCTGAAGCAGCGCGGCACGTTGGCAATGGTAGGCGACGTCCTGAGTAGCAACACAGTACGGCGGTGGGCGGGGCGTCTGGCCTTGCAGCTGCCACTGGTGGGACAGCGTGCGGCGGCGCTGGCATGGGCAACTACAGGCATCGATGACGCCTACAATCTGCTGGTAGCGCGGTCCCTAGTCGACAAAGCAGCAGAGCGCGTAGTAAGCGCGCACTATGCTGCAGCAGCTGGATCACTTACCGACGGGTTAATGAGTAGCGAAGACTTTGCGCGACGTTTTGCGGGCGCCATTGCAGCGCCTGGCGAACGCATGGCATCTATTGACTTGCAATTGCTGTTGCGAAGACTGGTGGATTTAGGACGCATACACACAGAGCAAGTCGATGGCAATGTATTGGTGAAGTTTGCTGCGTCACGCGCACAGGCTGTTGTCGCCATCTCTGTCGCAGATCGCGCAGCTTTCCACGTAATGTCTACACGCGATATGATTGCACGACAAATTTCTCAGCTTGAGTCTCGTACCACTGTCCTTGACCATCGCACACGCCAGGCACTCACTCGAGGCCTTCGTTCGCAGGCTCTTGCTCACATGCGTCTGCGTCGTCACATTGAGTCTGATGTACTACCTAAGCGCATACTGGCACTGGAGCGCATTGAGCATGTGGTTCTTCAACTGCAGCAGTCTTCTTCGGATGTCCAGCTTATGGAAGCTTTCCGCGCGGGCTCCTGTGCACTGCAGGGTCTCAATCGCCAGGTTAAGTCGCTAGATCCAGAGAGTCTGTTTGATGAATGGGCAGACCACACCCTGCGCGCCGCAGAGTTCCGCGATGCCATGGACGATGCCACTAATGCTGCTTTTGCAGACCCGATCGCTGATGCAGAGATTGAGTCTGAGCTTGATGCTCTGCTGGCCGATGAGAATGCCAAGAAGCTTGCTCAATCTGCCGCCGAGGCAGATGCCGATGAACTGGCTGACGCCTTGGATAAGGTTACCATAGCACCAACTGCTTCAGGCCCTGTATCACAGCAAGGCAATAATTTCGGCGAGTTGCCCAATAACGCTCACAAGGACGCCATAGCATTAACCTCTTCGGATTCTGCGCTGCAGCAGAACAACCAACTCAGAGAGCAATCCAACTCCGCACAGCACGACAACCACCAACAACAGCAACCAGTTCCAGCAGAGTAAAATCACCAAATGCGATATTTGTGCGCTTGGGTTCTCAGAAAGAGAATTTGTATTCAATCAAAACAAAAAACAGAGAGCTTCACATACAGTTAAGGAATAAATTTCAGTTTCCTATTAGATTTAACCTTAAAGTTGTTTTTTTTTTACTCAAAAAGTACTTTTGTAAACACAGAAACAGATACAACATCTCAAAAAAAGCACTAGTAAAACTACTACTAAAATTATTGGATTCTGCATATCACATCTGTACGCAGAGTACTCAATGATCAAGGATTTTTTAAGAAAATAATTGGGACGTTTTCCTTGCCCGCTGTAGTTGGGCTTATTTTTGCCATTACGACAGAGGTAAAAGCTGCTAACTCGCTAAAAGAGAGAATAAGAGGAAGTCGGGGGAAAAAAAGGCTCAAAGAACATAAAAAGCCTTGTGTTGCTAGAAAATATTCCAAGTGCGCGAAGAGCAGAAATGTCAAGAAAAAAAGCTCGTCCTGAAGTTAGAAGAGGAGGATAAGCTGTCAGAAAAAATGTGTATAGAGGTAGTAATAAAAGGATGTAAAACATACACCCTTTTTGTTACAAGTACCAAAGCTTCCACACACACATCAGAAAGCTAAACAAGAAGAAATAAGAAGAAAAAAAGGGTAGTAGTGGTAACTTTAAAAAAAGTATGACACTTTTACAAGTGTTAGTACTTCACAACATATAAACCACAATAAAAAACACCTCACCTTGTCCACAAAAAGATATGAAAGAGAAAGACGCCAAGGCATATATTAGGCGTTGTGGACAGGAGTGAGGTGAGAATTGTTATTCGTTGGAACAGAAGTAACCGGATTGACAGTAGCAGGTCTCTTCTGAGCCAAATCCATAGCCAAACGTAGTTTCTGGAACATTGATTCCATATCAGAATCCTGAGGATGTTGATGAGACAGATCAACAGCCGAATGACTATAAGGCTGTTGCATAACAGGCGGAGGACGTAACATAGCATGGGTAGCCGGGTCGAGCATAGATTGTAAATGACGAGTACGTTCATCCAATGCAGGAGCAACCAGACCTGGTGGTGGATGATGCATAGAATACTCTGTGCCACCAGGCATCCCAAACACATCTTCGTCACGCATAACCAATGCCTCCCGACGTGGAGTGCTCTTGGTAGGCGTAGTTAAAAATGAAGGTGGTAGCGGTAGAGTATTGGGCGCTGGTGAGTTGTTAAATGATGCTCCAGCGTAGTGGTTGGACCTCGCCGACCCGCCTGGGCTGCCACCACGCATCGGCCCACTACCAGCTCTGCGCGGAGTCGGACTATACAACACACTCTGTGCTGTCTGCTGCTGCTGCTGCTTAGGCGTAGGCGTATGCATCCGCTGGTTATTGTGCACTTCCTCAACAACAGGCGATGTCTGACGACCACGCTTACCCGTGCCAGGCGAAGGGTTGCCGCCTGCTGCACCCCGTCGAGAAGAAGAGGGTGGTGGAGGGTCAGGCGCAAGCCGTGCCAGCAGACTCTGCTGCTCGCCATCCGATGCATCCCGCGTCAGCAACACAATCTTCTTCTGTCTCCTACCGGAACGCTTAGCCTTTGGTCGCGCACCATCCTCAGACTTGCGCTGGTTGGGACCTGGCTTCCCGCGTCCAACCGACTGCTGACGCTGCTGAGGGTCTTTAACAGGATTGGTGCTAAGGCCACGTTGCGGTTTCTGCTGCTGCTTCTGTCGCTTACCACTGTTGTTATTGTTGTTTCGTAGACTACTTGTAGCCGGGCGGTTGTGCGACACACTGTTGACGTTGCCACTACTGCCTGTATTCGTCATACTCGATGCAGTCATACGATGCGAACTGACAGTACAATTATGCGGTGCCATTAAAAGCGTACTTGTGTCTTCGTGGAGCATAAAGAAATATAAAAAAAAAAAGCTCCTAAAACCCTCACGGTTTTTTGTCAAAAAAGAAAAAATAGAAGAGTATAAATAAGGACCACGCTCTTACAACAAGAGCAAAATTCCAGTGTGATCAAAAGAGGACAAAGCAAATAGCCTCAATAAAAGGATAATAGTAGTGAAAAAAGATATATAGTGGAGAAGGACTACATATAACCTAGCGACGTTATTGTACACTTTAGGTGGGTTTTTTTTACTCCTTGTGCAGCTGTCTTTCTGACTTGCAGCTTGACCAAAAAAAATCCTTCTTTTGCAATAATACCACCTTGTCGCCCAAGCGCAGAAAGAAGTGGAAAAAAAAAATAAGAGAAAGGGACAAAGGGCTATAAAGATATGTGGCCCTTAAAAATAGGTCTGCAGGGTGAAACTGGGTGTTAAGTGGCTTTACAAGTTAGATGGTGGCTTTGTGAACAAACGACTACGTTTAGACACTCTAACTGACATTTCCTTCCCGTAGAGAAATGCGGGAAATGAAAGGTGCAAAAAAAAAAATAGAACAAAAAATGAAAGCTTATCTCGCGGTTGGAGAGTGAAACCTTGTTATTTGAGCTGTTCAAACAAGTGGAAAAAAAAAAGAGTATGTAGCACAAAGCACTGAATTAGTTGGCTTAAAGAAACAAAATACAGTTATGACAGAGAAAAGAAAAAGAATTCTCTTCCGTATTCTTGCCGTCGTCAATTGTAATCACAGCCATTCAAAATCACGTGGCAGTGCACGCGACCTCCCCATTGGACGGAGTGTGTCTGGTTTCATTTCACAAGCCGGGCCTCGCCGACACCAAAAAAACACACACAAGGGCGGCATTACCAAGAACCAACTGCCGATATTGGCACAAGGCCGGGGACAAGTCGCCAGCCACCAAGTAGTATAATTGAACTAGCTAGCAGTCAGCAAGGAAATCCAAAAACAAACAGAGCAGCAGCAACACCAGCCGGACAAAGCTGCATGGCGTCAGCAGGCTACCAGAGCTAGCAAATGAAAGTAGATAGCATAAATAGGATGAATGCAGCAATTTATCAGACACAAAGGACAACTAAAGCAAAGCTACATGCTGCCAACTGCCGAGCGATGACCAGCGGCAGAGCTGGCTGCGGTAGCTGTAGCAGGCTGCGGAGCATCGGCCGCAGGCTGAGAAGCGGCTGCTAGCACCCACATGTTAGACTGGCTCTGTCCGATGACTGAGCTGAGTTTGGCCCGCAGATCCTGAACCTCACGGCTAGCTGTGTGAATGTGGTGTCCAAGGTCCTCGAGAATCAGCCGCCCACTTGCATACGCTGCACTCTCGCCGCCTGCTGACCCTGCCGCGGGTATAGCACTCATGCCGCTCTGCGGGTCCTCGCGCGCGCGCCTTAAAAGCTCTCCAAAAATACCAGTAGTTGGAAGCCCCGGAGGCACGGCGTGTCCAGGCACTGGCGCTGCCATCCCAGAGACGCCGTGCTGCCGTGTGCCTGCAGGTCCGGTGCTTGTGGTTCTCTCAAAATGATTGAGAAAGCGCGAGCGACCGCTGCTATTGGTGCTGCGCGACACCATCCCTGGCTGCTGTTGGACTGCCGAAGCGCCGTTGTCAATTGCTGGCGGCGACGCAATTCCTGGAGGCGGCCTCGTAGGCGATGAAGGTCCGATGCTACCAACCGTAGCTGATCTGCCAAGAGAATCCAGGCGGCCGACATTCATGATGGCCGGGTCAACAAATCCGCTAGCCGCTGGAAGCTGAGCAAACGGCGCCGCTGGCGCAAATGGTTGTGCTTGAATCAGCGACGGTGCGGTATCGCTACGACCCAAGCTCAGCCGCGCAAGAAGACTGTTCAGCGCCGGTTGTTGATACTGCTGCTGCTGTTGATCGCCACCCGCGGCGTCCTGCAAAACTGGCATGGCAATATGCGATGTAAGTATGGCAGGGTCCTGCAGCACCTGCGGCTTCGTGAAGCCGCCATGCAGCAAGCTTTCGGGCCCTGGGGCAGTTGCGCCAAGCCCGGAGGCCGCTACGCCAAGCCCAGCCGAGCCCATCAGCTGCGACAACAGAGCATTTCCAGAGTCAGATGGCAACGTGTCAGCGCGCTGTTGGCGAGCACCAAAGCCAGGTGGCGGAAACGGCGCCGCAGCCTCCTGCGGCCGTGTCTGTGCCGTCCCCCAAGGCCCGCCGCCATATCCCCCACGTACGGGCGTCCCAAACATCCCCAGGTCGCGCGATGATGCAAATTCTGGCCCATCGCCCGCTGCTGGTCGAAGCTGCAACTGCCCTGCGCCGCGCCCAAGTACAGACTGTAGCTCAGCCTGTGCGCTCGCCTCGTCCGCGCGAGCAAAATCCCACCGTGAGCGCCGCCGTGCTGCCCCAGGCTGCTGATGCTCGCGCATCCCGTCCGCCGGCGCGCCCTGCGTTGCTGGATCGCCAAGCAGCGACGAAAGTGGCGACTGCACGTACGCGCCGCGCGACGCCGCCACCTCATCCGCCCACTGCGGCGTTGACACTCCTCCAAAAAGACCATGCGCCGCGTCGCCTGCCATCGGCGGAAACAGCATCGGGTCGACGCTTG
>JANBTM010000036.1:0-19421 GCA_027578695.1 Coemansia sp. RSA 1365 | reverse complement strand
CTGCTGCTTGTCTGCTGTCATGTTTGTCATCGGCCTTTCTGTTTCTTTCGGCGCCTCAACTTTCTTTGTTTGCCTGTGGCTCTGCTTTGGCAAAGATTCTGCTGCTGTCACTGCGCCAGCCTTCTTTCTACTCTCCCCAGGAACCGTGCCAGCCTCAGCTTCCTTGTGCTGTGTACGGTTCTGATGTCGAAGCTGCTGCTTACGTTCGCGGCTCATTTGCTGCAGCATCGGATGGTGTTGTGTCAAGGCCCCACCTGCTGTTCCGTCCACTGCCTTGCCTCCCCCACGAGTGCCGTTGCCTGCCGCCTTTGACGCTTTGTTCCGAGACGCTGGAACCATCCGCAGTGTCATGGCGCCGCTCGCATCACTTTTGCGTCCCCGTCCATCCGCTGCCTCGTTTGCTTTCTTCGTCATCGCCCGCGACGCCCACGACGCCGTCGCTGGCAATGCAGAACCCGCCGCATCTGCGGTGTGCACATCCTCGCTCTGAGATCGCCCCCCGTTCACTTCTTGCGACTTACGCCCACGCCCTGCCGCAGCCCCGCCGCCTTGTGATATATTATGTGCCCGGCTGCTTTGCGTCCCGTTGCCACTACCAGACGCTGCAGTTGCCACGCGCCCTCCTCCCAGTTGCCCACTAGGCGATTGACTGGATGCGCGCTCCGACGTCTCATCTTCGTCTTGCTGCCCTGTCTTCATCTCCGCACGACTACCGCTGACATTAGCATAACATACCTAACCTGTTAGTAAGCACAATCACATTTCAACATAACCATTATCGATTCCACAACTTATCTCTGCTACTTACTTTGCAGCCAGGTCTTCTTTTGTAAAGCTGTCCGCTTCCTCTCCAGGCTCGTGCAGATACATGCACCCTGGGTTCTGACATGGTATATTTCGCAGGTAATATGAACAGTACTTTGTCGTACCAAATGTCGCTCGTAATACCCGACTTTCCAACATGCTGCCGTCTACCGCATTAATCGCTCTTGTCGCATCGTCCTTGACTGCATACGTCACGTAAACCCCGACTGTTGGGTGGTGCGCGCTGCTTCCATTTTGTCTTCGGTTAATTACAATCTTGTTAATTCGTCCAAACTGCCCAAAGTAATCATGGCTTCGCAGAATCTCCTCCGTTGCCAAGCTTGCTGGAAGCCCAATAACGTAGACCAGGTTCTTCTGCACCACCCTGACATTGGCCAAATGTCGCCGACTGTTGCTCTCAATCTCTCGTTTCTCGCGCTCCTTGGCTTTTTTCTCGTGCTTGATTCTGGCAACCCTACTCGAAAAATCATCATCATCGTACAAAATATGCACACATCCGCTCATGTGCAGAGCATATCCAACAAAAAAAAATTTGTCAGTACACTATTTTCATCCATGCTATGCCGTCATACTCCCATCACCATCCCCCATCTGGTCGGTAGTTTCCCCGATAGTAGTGGTGACGCGTCTGCAGGGCTACTTACTGTGCTGGTGATATCGGCTTCCACCGCGGTGTTTGCTCAGAGTATAGTCGCCGACATGCCGGACACCGTCCTCCATAGTCCTCCGAAAGCCGGTTATGACAGAATCGACAAATCTACTCAAACACAATTCTTCAAAGAAAATATTCAATTAGCCCAATTTCCCAAGCAGTAGTCTACATTGTGGATATTTCTTTTAAAAAACACACACACAAACATACACATATACATATACGCATGTAAATAAGCGCCAAAAAGACATTTGCTTGCGTTTATTTAACTTACTTGGTAGCCGCATTCGCAAGGGAAAAAACCACGATCGTCAATGTCTAACTCTTCTAAGCAGAGTGGACATTCCCAATCTTCCGTTTCAGAGCCGCTCATTATTATTTTTATGAGTATGTAACTGCGTTTAGATATTACTTGAGTAAATTTAAATATAGACGAAAAGTGTTTAACTCTTCTAGCAGTTTTAAGAAAATTAAAAGTAGTGTAAAAAAAGTGTAGATTTCTCTAGTAACGGAATTCCAAGTATTTTTTTGCTCTTGTGACCAAGTAAAGGTGTAAAGAAAGAAAAGGCTAGAAAAATATCTTTTTAAGCTTCAAAGAGTACTTGTGAGATAGAAAAGAAAAAAAAGGTTGCACGCGCTTTTTCAGGCATCTTTGTAATGGTTCCGTTTTTTTTTTTTTCATCTTGTTCCTTCAAAAATTTTCCGTTGTGGCTCCATGAAACCTGAAAAAAGATCGGGCTCTGATCTGATCAGTTGGTGCATTTTTGTCCTGCATGTGTTTGCTACACACACTTTCTGGAAAAAGTAAGCCCTGTTGTACAAGTCCATGTGCGCTCATCTTACACTGGGGAATGATAGTGTTAATGAAAGAAAACATGTTGCTCTGCCGATAGCGCAGACTGTATAATCCTTTTTTTTTTTTCTCCACAGCTGCGCGCGCGCGCAAGACTCATAGCCAGATGGCGCTGTTGCCAGACTATATGTTATTTTTCCCCACTTCTTCCATGCTGACAATACAATATGTTATCCTTGCCAGCGACACAAGCAGCATTGCATTCCACCTTTTCTTAACTACTCCATATCAACAATAGTGTTAGCATATTCCATTCTCTTCCCTAAAAAAAAAATACCGCTGCAATCAGCATTATCTTAGTACTAAAATAACGATGCATCTCAACGGGCTGGGACTGGCTACTCTGGGGCTTATGCTGTCTAGTATCCACTATGCAGCAGCAAAGTCTTCAGACAAAGGAATAGAGTTTGTCAAGGCATGCGATAGCAGTGCAGATGATGTGACCAATCAATGCATCAATCGGATACCCGACGATGTCGGATCAAGCACAGGAAACCATGCTTGCGCTTATCATGAAGCCGAAGTAAAATGCCTTGGACTTTGTGGCAACACAGTTACCTGGAAGGTTGCTTACCAGAATTCACTCAAGCGCTATCGTCTTGTTTGTGCTGGCTACATTGATGAGCGGATTGCTGAGAAGGAAGAAGAAGGCGAAGCTGAAGATGACGCTCCCAAGAAGAAAAATAATAAAAAGTCCTCTGATGTCAAAGCCGAACCCGAATCTGACGCCGACGCAGCTGAAGAAGATCAGGAGTCCAAGCAAGCAAAACCCTCTGCAGAGGAGAGCACTTCCAAGCCATCCAAGACCTCCCAGCAAAAGCCAACCCAGAAGCCGTCCCAATCTAGCTCCAAAAGCCCAATGTCATCAACAAAGCCCTCAAAGTCATCTGCTTCCGAGTCAGAGTCCCAATCCAAGCCCACTGACAAACCGCAGCCTCCCAAGCGCAAGTCATCCTCCGATGACACTGCCAACGAAGATGGCTCGCCTGCTAGCAGTGGCTCTGATTCCAACGAAAAGAATCCCAAGGACAAGTCCCACGCAATCTTACCAACCATGGATCCCGAACTCGCAGACTCGTCAGATAGGACTTGCGCTGTGGTTCTGGTGTCCTGGCTTTTGGTTCTCATCAGCACAGCTGCCATTGCACTCTAACAAGATCCTCATAATCTTAACATCTTTTATGTTTTGTTTCAGATCAACAAGCAAAAAAACAGCAATAATACTTCAATGCGATATAAAAGAAAAATACGATCAAATAAAACCCCTCTGGTAATAATAGCGGATTCTTAGACATTCCATCCACTAGTTGCGTTGGAGTTCCACTGCGCCGAGGGCGTTGCGGGATGCGCATCTCCCCAGCCGCTGCCTCCACCTCGCGAAGTCTGTTGGCTGTGTGACGCTCCCCAGCTGTTAGTGCCGCCCCATCCGCCTCCTCTACCGTCGCCTCTACTGTCACCACCACGCGCATGATGCTGCGAGCGGCTGCCTGCAACGTCATTTGCAGCCGAACCCTGTTGCACCGACTTCATCTGCATCATCTTGAAACCGTTAATCAACCCATTAATATTTGGATACCTACCACGACTGCCGAGCTTATACTCGTTAGGCTCAACTCTAGCGGTCCAAGTCTTAATGCCACGGTAATCAGGAGTAGGTTTGAAAGCCAAAGTCAACGCACCAGGCTTAGGCAAACTGAGCGAAATGCAATACGAGCCTCTTCCGGTGCTTCGCGCCAGTGTGTCGAGATGATGAGCCACACGCTTCTCCCACAAACCAACACGTTTTTCCTTGTGCTCCTGAGTATAGTCATTAGGTCCCAGTACATCGGCTACAGGCTCCGACACATAAAGCGGGTCATTCTCGGGATCGTAGAATTTAGGATTGCGCTTAACTTCCTCGAGCTTGCGCATAATCGGATCCACATGCAACGCCAGCAACTCGTCCAAGTCCGTATAAGCCATTTCACCAACCACAAATGTTGTGCCCAGTGCTCCGTCGTGCGTCTTACCCTGCTCGAGCACATCAATATGCTGGAATAGTCCGTCGCCGACTTTCCATGTAATAGCAATGTGATCAACACCTCGAGAAGAAGGTCGAATTACACAATCACCTCGCGGACGCGATGCCAGATACTGCTCGGCCTCACGTCCATTCAATGGCTTGAACAACGGATGTGGAATAGTGCGCATACGCGCCGTAGACTTTAACTTTTGTGCCTTGGCACGCTCGCGCACCAGACTCTCAGCCTCAATATCAAAGTACTTGTCGACCTTTGTAGAGTCTGGTGCTAGCTTTTGTCCGCGACCACAGGCCTCGTCAACATCTGATTTACGCATAGACAGTTCAAGCGACATCTTCTCCAAATCAATACGCTTTACCACTGCTACGATTGCCTGACCTGGTGACAACTCATCTGACACTTCCTCAAGTCGGTAGTCGGTGACATTGGCAACATTAATAAAGCCTTCCAGTCCAGAGTCCAGTCGCGCAATGGCAAAACGTGGCTGCACGCGCACAATAGTACCCGACACCATTGACGTGCCGTCATCCTTAAGCGTATCACCAATGGTCTCACCAGTCAGCATATGCAGAACCAGGGCGTCATCTGGAGGCTGGAACTCGACACGTGGGTCATCGTTAGGATGTTGCAACTCTTGTTTGATAAACTTGAGAGTTTCAAGTTTGTGAACATCCAACAGGCGCTTAAGTTCCTCTGCATACTTTACCAGGTCCAAATCATCAAGCTTCTCGGGTGACTTGCGCATAACCTCGGCAACATAGCGCGACGGACCATCGGATTTCTTTCTTCCGCGTCTAGAAGTATCTTCTTCGCCGTCATCTTCAATGTCCAATGCATCGAGAGCCATCTTGCGTGCCAAGTCGTAGTCCTCGGGATGGATACGCGTGTCATCCAGTACATCCAATGCTGCAGGACGTATACGCAAGAATGACGCGCAATTGACAAAGACAGTGCGTGTACATAGACGACGCACAATCAAGTCGCTACGGGATTCGAGCAAGTTGTCGCCAGTGGAGATTTTGCTTAAAATAGCATAAGCCTTGCGCGGACCCAAGCCGCTCACATATTGCAGCACCGACTGGCTGTGCGGGTGTAGCGCCAACTCGTTAATATCCACACCGACGCGGTTAACAACATTGACAAAAGCACGCTCAACGACAGTAAACAGAGCGCTCTGGTCAACATCGCGCTGGGCCTTATGTAAAGGTAAATGAAGCATGTCGCGTCCCAACATCGCATACTCATTGGCTGGGTCCTGTAGCGTGCGGGCAACGCAAACACAATACCGCTCCTCGCGGCGCAGATTTGGCAGCTCCTCGCGTGCACGGTCGCAATCCCACCACAGACGCGCAACCTCGTCGCTAGCATAAGTGACCATAATGTCGTCACTTGTCTGGGAGCAATGCTCGTTGACAAGCTCCTGCACGTCTTGAAACAGCCGACGTGTCTGCAGGTTCATGCCAACCACGGCCACAACATCCACAGACTCACGCGCCAACAGATCTAGCAGCAGCGCAACCCCGTCGCCGTCAGACTCCATCATGCCCGTCTGCTTGCGCATCGAGTCAGCCGAAAAGTCCTCCTTGCACTCCCCGTGCTCGTCCACCATCACTACGCGCAATGCCCCACGCGAGCTCGCATCAAAGCCACCACCGCCTACAACCACCACGCGTGGGCGCTCACCGGACTTCATACGCATGTTGCGCGCAGCTTGCACGTCAATGCGCCGCTCCATTGCGCGCCGGCACATGTCGGCCACGTAGTCAAATGCCTGCTGCTGCAGCCGCTGGTCAATCTCGCGCCACATTTGCGGCAGCACATACTCACTTACAGCTGCGGATAGTGCGCTGCGACGCAGCGTGTTCCACGCACTATCAGTCGCAGCGCTAGAAGTCACGTGTACCGTCAGATGGTCGACGAGGATACTTGTCGTGCGTTGGCGGTCCTCCTCAAGCACTCGGTCGTCGTGACCAAAGTTGCGACTGTCAAAGGGGTACTCGGTGCTCAGCGTAAACTGCATACGCACCAGCCCCTCGTCGACAGCCTTGCTAATCTCGATGTACTGTGCGCTGTTGGCAAACTCGGCCACGGGCTTTTGCTTCAAGAACTTAAATGCAAACGCCGGATGCTCCTCGTGCGTAATCTCCGAAAACCCGCGGTCTGTCGGCCGTACCACTATGCATGCGTGCTCGTCGCAATACGTGCGCACAAAACGCCGCACCTGAGGATCCAATGCCAACTGCTGCGCGTACATGGCCTTGGACGCCTTTAGAGCGATGTCTGGGCTGGCAAAGTGCACCCCAACCAAATCGCGCGCAACGTCCAGCGGCTCCTCAGGCGGGTCGAGTACCCTGTGGCGGCCTGGGTTTTGAATATTATCGCCCACATTACGCGCGCTTATCCCCACACGCTCGACAAAACGGTCCGTACCCTCACGCCGAGCCTGCTCTAGCAGCCCCAGCGTACGAGCACGCTTAATCCCCGAGCGCCCGTGGGACCACGACCTTATGGTCTGCGAGTGCTGCGTCTGAAGCCACTCAGTAACATCAGTAATGTCTTCCACACAACTTGCTGTGGCAATCATCTCGTTCGCATACGCCTCATCTTCGACGCTAATCACCTTGCCGCCATTGGCGGAGCCCTCTTCGGTGTTGTTTGTGTCTAGCCCTTCGCCCTTGAGCCGGCGAATCATGTTCTGCAGATACCGTCGCGAAGACAACAGACCGCGGAATTGCAAGTCAAAGTCGTACAGCTTCCACAGATCGTCCATCGAAAGCCATTCGCGTGTCGGCGGCTCCTCACCATGCAGCGCGCCACCGTCTTCGGCATTCTCTTCGGGAGTCACAAACACCTCGCGCCGGTGCTGTGCAATGAAAGGCACCTCGTAAAAGTCTTGCGACAGCAGCTTCAGCACTGATAGCACCGCTGCCAGAAACCTCTCGTTGATAAAGTCTGCATGCCGGAATAGCACTGGCGCCTCTTCCTCTGGGCGCGCTGCTGACTCGCCGTTCGTGTTCCAGTCGGCTCCGGACGAGTCGTTGCGCGCTCGAAGCGCCTCCTGGCGTGTCAGCCATGCGTGCAGTTGCCGCACAACCCATGTGGTCTCTTCCTCGATTTCATCTTCGGTCAGAGGCCGCAAGGACTCGGCGCCAGTCGCGCGCATTTGCATTCGTTCGGGAATGTCGGTTGTGCGAATGTCCTCATCGCGCTGCGTCATCATCTTGGCTTCCAGCTCAGCCGGTTCAAACACATCAGCTAACGTCTTTTCCTTGTAGCCGTTCTGATCACGCGTTGGCGCCTCCATTGCAAACGCATACTCTTCGCCGTTGCCAAAAATATCTTGCAGCTCCATCCACGTCTCGTCGTCAATTGCGTCTAGACCCTCCGCAAGGAAGCTGGCCATCGCGCCACCGCGCTCAGGACCGCCAGCCGAGCGCTCTGCATCTATCTCTGCGCCCCTGAGGTCTTCGTCATTGTAAGAGCGCTCAATTTCTTCGCGACCAATGTCTTCGTGCGAGTACTCATCAATCGCGCCATTGCTGGTGACCTTATCGCGCCGCCCACCCATAGCCCGCTCAGCCCTGCGTGCCGCACGATAGTCGTCTGCAGAAATCTCGCCCTCGTCGTCGTTGTCGAACAAGCCAAGATCTTCGTCACGTCCACGAGCGCCAGTCCTGCGGCTGCCATCACGAACTTCATCGTCCGAGTACACAGCGTCCCCGCCTGTGTCGATTAAGTCTTTGAGCTCTGCTCGTAAGTCGTCATCACCAGATTCGGCCCGCGCGTCATCCAAATCTTCGTCAATCGACCTGTGTGCTCCTCCACCTCTTCCCCTGCGTATTAGCCGTTTGTGTCGCGGCGCTGGTCTCTTCTCCTGTGGCGATGCTGGCCTGCCGTATCTGTTTTCTTCCACCAGAGCAAGGTCTTCCTCATCTAGCGCGTCCAAATCCTCTCGACTTATGCCGCTTTGCTCCGCATGTCTGCGTCTCTTCTTCTTTCTCCGGCGCCGGCGCTGCTCTTGGCTGTCTGACACGTCATCCTCGTCCATGTCATCGTCCACAACAAACCCTTCCCGCCGAAGTTCGTCGTCATTTTCATCTTCCTCCTCTTCGTCCTCTTCATCAGAGTAGCGATGGCGCTTATTGCTGAATGTATCCGAGCCCTCGTCACTATCGCTGCCCTCAGTATGATTCAGATCTGGCCCGCGGCCGTCAAGGTCGCTAAGGTCCGACATTTTATTTTCCTAATTCTGTGGAGAGTGCTGTTCATAAATTCTTACTTGGCTATGAGTCCATTTGTTTGGGAAAAACTATAAATCTAATACTCGACAATACCACATGCATCAAAGAAAACGGAATCTTACCTTGTCGTACTATAAGCGCGGATTAGTGTGGCTTTCGACTTTTATTCTTTTTACGAGTATGAATTGGATTTGCAAAGTGGAGCGGAAACAACAATAAAAAGTTTATTGGCCAAATTGGGTATATGATGTGTTTCCCAAAATATCAAATAATTTGCGGCTATGGGTTCCATGTGAAATTGTGTTTGGCATTTCTCTCGCATGCCAGTCGTTTTCTTGAGTGAATGTCTCTACTTTATCTATAGCGCTTACCACCACGCAAGACACGCTAGAAGTCTGATCTACTTTTTCAAAGATTTCTCAACTATGGAAGTTGTGATTTCTAGTCACAATATATTTAAACCAAGTTTGGTGTCAATAAAGTTTAATGGTAAAAAAAAAAAACTGCTAGAGTGCGTTAAATGCCTCAACAGCTTTGGTGGCAGTCGAAGTAGTGCTGGCAGGGTTAGTTCCAGTGACAAGACGCCCATCAACAATACTATAGTTGTCGAATGGGTTTTCGGGTTCCTCGTATTTGCCTCCTGCTTGCGCGGAGCCTTGGCTAATCGGAATAACCTTGGACTCTTTAATAATTTTATCGACATTTAGCACCTCTTCGCCCTTGTCTGTAAATCCAGTAACCTTTTTGCCGTTTATAATGGACTTTCCAGTTTTGCTATCGATAATAGATGGTAGAATAGCCGGTCCGTGGCAGACAGCGCTTACAATTCCACCCCGCTCCCACACTGACTCGGCAATTTTAATCAGCGACTTTGCTTTTGGATAGTCAAAAAGCGAGCCGTGGCCAGCAGAAGCAAAGAATAGTCCATAGTCTCTGGGGTTGAGCTCGCTGGCTTTTCTGATAGCTGTAAGCTTCTTGCTGAACTCATGAGACTTGTCATTGTATATTGCAAAATCGCTCTCGCTCATAAACATCTTATCGATCGAATGCGGATCAATTCCATAGGTACCTGTCTCTGATGCAATGTCAACTTCAAAACCCGCATCCTTTAGAACAAGATAGGAATGTAGCGCCTCGGTGTAGAATAGCCCAGTGGGATCGCCATTAGCATAGAACGGCGCATTGTAGCTAGTGACTGCTATAAGTGCGCGCTTTGGAAGCTCTGGTGCCATTTTTTTTTAGTATTCAAAAAGAAGAAAAACACAGGGATCAGTTACAAAAAAAAAAAAGTAGAAGAGTGAAAGTTTTTAAAGGCCAGCAACAAAGAATGCAAAAAATAAAATGTTTTTGATCACAAGATACAGTTCGGAGGAGGGGATGACAGTAAACTGACAAAGGCTAGAAGCCTCCACATTTTTCAAAAAATTAAGCATGTGTAGGTGGGGTTAGGTTCAAAACGACAAACTACAATATAGCAAATACATATTTGTTACAAAATTTTTAAGTTCAAAGGTTTCAGCATAACTACTTAAATAAACCATAGAAATGCTGCTATAATGTCAGCTTATTTGTGTACGTTCTACGACATAACACTAGCTGGTTTTTACTAGCCTTCTGCACGCATATGTATTTTTAAACTATAAATATTTGCACCATCACTATGTTGATTCTAATTGTTTAATTACTTTTTGTTAAAGGTATTTTAATAATGCAAAGGGCTAATTACTATTGTAAATAATTGGATACCTTATTTAAGAAAACCAAAACCCAACTTTTACTTTTTATTGTTAGCCAAATTTCTGTGGTATTTATTAGTTTTTATATGATTAACTAGACTATTTATATAAAATTTAGACTAATAAAACAAAATAGTTTTATTGTTTACTATAGATATATAAAAGTATGCTAACAGTAGGTACTTGTTTATTAAATTAAACTTAATCAATATAACCAAAGAAAAACCTAGAAATGTTGTTTATACTTATTTCAATAAAAACTTAATAAACTAAATAAGCATTTATTATTTAACTAAAAACCCCCCAGAAGCAGCAGCTGTTCTGACTTTGTTTCTTATTCATTTGCAATTATAGCTAAATACTATCAAACAACAATGTTACCTATTAATGTTTTTTTTTGTTAATAAAAGAAGGTTAGAGTAGTATTTTCATTTAATCTCCGTAGAAAGGGCTATTGCTTGTGTAGGCTGTTTTATTTATGATGTGCAACATTTATAACGTTGTATTTCATAAATAGGCCAAGTCCAATACTGGCTACTCGATCATATTTTATGCCATTATTCCTATGCCGATTTGCAGTTGGGCTTTTGTCAACACAAAACATATCGGTATATTCTACCATATATTAGCCTTTCCTTAAAGTTTGAAAATTTTAATTGCCTTTTGGCTACTATCGAGTATACTTGGTTACTCCGTTGGAAAACATTGTTTTAGTTCCAGAGGAATCGTCAATATAAACCGTTGGATGCTCATGATAAAAACTTATACTGATTCCACTTCCATTTTTATATGTGTCGTAATTTCCGGAAGGATCTTCTTCATTAATAAACGGTTCACAAGTAAGAGATTCGATTTCAAAATTTTTCTCCTCTAAATATTTTTTTACTAGTTGTTCGTTTGCTTTGTAGCCATTTGTATTCGTATGCGATAACTGATTATTAGAACCCGACATATTTGTAGTGAACTATAGGAAAGTGATGGTATGCAAAAAAAAACGACAACTAGTGGAATTATTTCTCTTTTTATATTGGCAGCAACCACAACTGAAATGCAAAAATAAATGCTACAAAAATGTTCCAGTCATCTTCGGAATAGATGCATGTGTGATTGGAGCCAATGCACCCAATCAGCTGATCAATTCTTCAAAGGTTTTTCGATAATGCTGAATTACAAGCTGTGCTTTATAAGGGATAGCAGTATTAAAATGCGCAATATGTGTAGAATAACCGGGGCTCCTTAAAAACGGTATGTAACGGCAGAATAATTTGCGCGAGTATAATACCTATTAGAGGAAGTCACTCATTTCTGCTTCCCACGCTTTATTAAATCTATTGTGTTTCAATAAAGTCACTCATTTCTGCTTCCCACGCTATATTACATCTACTGTGTCTCAAATAATCCACTCTTTTTGGCCGATTTATTACGAAACAAGACAACCTGCTTCTTGGATTGTTACGGCTTTATAAAAGCTTGACTGGACATATTTTTATATGAAATTGCTAATAACCACAACACGAATATTTTTTTATATGAGCCATGATGTACGCTGTTTAAACAGGAAAACAGACACAAGCTTACACAAATGGTAAAATATATATTTTTGCAAGCACACCTGTGGACAATACTAAGCTTATGGCTGCTAATTTAATAATAGCTATGGAAAAAGGCATCATCAAATAATAAAGCCTGTGGAACACTATAGAGAACGGAAAAGTACACTTGTAAACTGTAAAAAGGCGCCGAGTTTGAAGTCAGAGCAGACATGTGACAACTTTCCCCTTGTTCACACACTTTTATTGCATCCATTACAAGCTACAAAGACAAAAAAGATGGTTGTTTAGTATTTCGCCGTTCTTCTGAGATTATGTATTAAGTAGCATGTGTTTCTTGGCATGAATTAAATGTAAGTGCCCCTGTTTCAATTGTATGTAGAGACAACGTACCTACATTACTGTGGCGTTAAAAGCAATTTACTGCGCCGCTTACATACACATGTTGCCTACTTTAAACAATTACCACCAGAGACCAACCGGCTTTCCCCGGATTGTATGGCGATCATGCACATACATGAACCGCAGATCTTGATGCAATGCAAGGAACAGCATGCATCCCCAGCAGCATTTACAAGCCTCAAGAAGAGACCGTGATTGAGCAGATGGTCCGAGTGGACCGCCATAAAACTGGAAGTGAGCATACGCAGTACTTTGGCTTAGATGCAAACACACAAATCGATTTTTACAAAATACATCGCTCTTTTGTTTTACCACTTATTGCTTAACACATTTTCGAATCCGCTGGCCGGCTGCAGTAGTAATTTAGAATGGCAAAGTTCTTATATATTCCGCCTGAAATTTTGATGATTATAATTGAACATGCATTTGATCCATGTATGGAGTCGTTAGAATTGTGGAAAAAGTGTCTTGCTCTGCTAAATGTCAACCATATGTGGAGGACGATTGGTTTACAAGAACTATACAAACACGCAATTATTCAGTATCCACGCAAAGAACCAGAAGGAATACCAAATACCAATATAAATTTAATACTTGCAAACGGCTATGGATCGTTTGTATATAACTTTGTACTTCATGTTGTTGACTATCATGTGCCAATTTGGATTGAAGATATATTCTATAAAGCTCTAACAGACGACTTGGTGAACTTAATGCGCCCAGCCAGCTTTGCGTACAATCTACACATCTTCGATTTTGAGCATCCGCCTATTGACATAGGCATTGTAATTGAGCTATTGCTTTCTGGATTTCCCAACATGCAATTTATGCTAATTCGCGCAGTACGCACATCGTTTGATGAACTACCGTCTAAACTCATTAGCTACTCTATCAAACAGCATACTGACATTAAAAATACAAGAGCTGCACATCAATTGACTGGTCATGTCCGTCAACTCAGATATGGGGCTGTTAACATATTGGCGAAGTACACATATATAGTAAGACCTGTATCTGTGAGATACTTTTGTTGGCTGCAGCGGATTAGGCTAAACTATAGGCAATTGAGTACCCTGGCACATCGTATCAAGCCTCCAAGATGTGATGATAGTGACCCTAGGCGATATGTTCTCTACTACTCGAATTTGCTGTTCAGCAACATTGCTGGAGGTACAGACAATTATGATTTATATCGGATGCTTGATAGTAATCAAGTTAACGTTGGGTATGAAACATAGCGTTCAAACTTTTAGCGCTGATAGGGTTATAAAAGCCATGGTTCGCACTCTTCCAGCATATCTCCATTTGCGTAACTTTTTTTTTTTTTTTTTTTGTAGAATCCTTTATATTTTTTTCTTCAGCAAAACATCAAGTACCTTATTTTATGCTACTTGAATCGCAGTAAATACAAATCTTTTGAGGTGGTGCACACTTTTGTATGGTGCAGTCGATTTTTTGACAGGACGAGTACACAAATCAACAAGAGTGCCGGCTAGCAAGGCTGGATACATAGAATGGGACGTTCTTAGAAAATCTTAAAGCGTCGCGCCCAAATCACAGCAACAACCACATAGAGCATGCAAGCAGCAAGGATGAAGAAGAAATAGTACAGGTCATCATAGTCCTGACCAGGGACCTTGACATTGGCGCCCCACATACCTGTGACAAAGTTGAGAGGAAGCAATACCGCAGCCAGCGCCGAAAGTTTGGCTACTACATCATTGGTATTGTTTGAGGACACCGTGAGTTCGACTGAGATCTGTGCAAGATAGTTTGTCTGTGCACGTCCCAGCATGTTGTCGTAGTGTGCAGCATTCTGCATCATGGTCACGATGTGGTCAAGTACGTCACCAAGATACAACGTGGTTTCATGGCCTTTTCGCTGGTCCATAGCCATTTCGATGGCATTATCAGGTAGCTCCATCTGCTGGACCGGCGCCCATCCTGCATCACCATTGGTGGCACGGAATCGGGGACTCTCGCTCCACGCAGTGGTAGGACCCGTAAAATGCTGGCGATCGGCCAGGTATCCAGGTAGCGAGCCAGCAGTAATAGCGTTCATTTGTGTGGCGGTCAGCGCAGTTGCGGACTCAAAACGCTTGATAAGGGCACGTACCACATCAGCCTTTCCTTGCAGCAAACGCATAGCCATCATAATACGTTTTCTAGCCGTGCTAATGCGCAGCAGCATGTCCGACTGCTCAGATGATGAGATGACCAGCACTAGCTCGTCTATTGAATCCACGTCAAACTCAACGGCGTGCAGGATCGGTGCAAGCAGATCCGTGATGTCGTCGATTACAGCGTAATTCAGCCAGTCCGGAGTCACTACTATATGGTCAATCTGGCGGCGAATTCGGCGCAGAACATGATACTGATGTACAGACGGGTCCATATGGAAGGTGAGCATCCCCTCACGCAAAACAACATTATAGATACACTTGGGCTCTAGATAAGACTCGCTGTTTGGATCATTGTCAAATGAGCGGAAGCACACAAAGTAGTAGTTGGCATGGATTTCGCATTTTTCACGCGCGTCCTGCGTCATCACGTCCTCTACAGTCAGCGCATGAAGACCAAATATTTTACTCATTAGGTGCATTTCCTGAAACGACGGACGCAAAACGTCAATCCAGAAGCATCCACCGACTTGCAGCAGCGCAGCCAAATCCATTGTTGGCGTGCGCAGATCTGCAAGCTCCTGTGCACGGATGGTGCCCACAGCTGGGTTGAAGAACGTAAAGCGGTAAGACTCGTCAATAAATCCGTCTTTGTCTAGAAAAAGCTCTTCATGGTTCCTACGACGGCGACGACGGCCCCACCGATGCCCTGCAGGACTTGGACGATAGTCCCCAACAAACGGTGCATCGGCAGGAACAAAGTACTCGGAGGTTTCGCTGCCGTTCGGATGTTGCGCAACCATGCGTTGTTGCTGTTGCTGGTGCTGCTGGAGTCTGTGGTGCAATGGCAGCAGTGGAGACCGTTCATCAGCATCTGACAAGCGGCCGTAGCCCCGGATGCGTGGAGAGGCCTGTCTGCTATTATGTACTGGTACACGTGGCAAAACGCCTGGAAGCCCAGTATCCCTTTCATCTAGAGACGCATACTGGCGAAGGGACGGCTGTCTACGCGCAGACGGTGCAGGTGATGCGTACGACTGGTATAGGCGCCTTTGTGGCGAGTGCCGGTATGCGTCCCTTCTGCTAAATGAAGAAACTGATGGCATGCTTGCCTCACTGCAATAGTCCTCTTCCCAGCCAAAATCCTCATCGCTTAAGGATTCGTCTGATGAAGAATCGGGTACTTTGCCCTCCGCCAGAAACTGCTCCAGTGTGCCAATGTTGATCGCACCGTACATTTTGCGCCCATCTTTTGGCGTCGAATCATTTGTCATTGCCATATCGGCAATCAGCGATTGCTGCTCCTCCTCCTGCTGCTGCTGTGTCTCGCTCGAACCTCGCCTGGTTTCTGGCTGAGTGCTAGGCGCATTGGGTGGTTGGAGTCTGGAGTGATGTGTTTCAGTTGAGCAAATAGGGCCACGCGGGGGCAATACAACTTGGGACTGTATGTGGGGAAGCCCTTGCTGATGTGCAGGCGTGGAAGAGCCCATGACGCTGGGTGGACGGCTGCTGCTGGTCCCAACGGCCGGCGAAAACATGTAAGAGATGCCGGGCGCGGCACGGGCAATGGTATTCTTCTTGAATGCCGCCGCTGGTGTGTACTGTGTGGCACCCATATGCTGCGCACGCGGTGCACGCGCACGCGAGTGCGAGCGAAAAGACACGCCAAGTCCCAATGCACCAGTCTTCTCGTTGACTGCTGTATCAACACAGCTACCCGTCGACGCTCGCCGCGTCTGTGGCAGTTCTGAGATAAGCTGCGATGTCTGAGGGGGCTCCTCGGTCAGCATTGCTTCGTTTATCTCGCGACTCGAAGAACTGGTGGTACGCGGCCTTGGCGACAGCGTATCCGTATTGCGCACATCGACATTGGTTGACTTTATAGGATGCCCCAAGTGCGATGGCGATGTAGCCTCGCCTTGCATATCCATTGTGCTACTTGGTCTGTTTTGTAGCAGCTCCTCGGACAAGTAATCCTTTTCCGGCTGAGACTGGACTGGTGCCGATGCTATGTTGCCTGACGACGGCTGTTTGCTAATAGTCGGCCGCCGATCTGTCGCGGATACGCGCTCGTTGTATGACGTCCGACTGCGCATTCTCTGCGGCGAGGCGTCGCTAGTGTGCGAAGAGCGAGCACGGGGAACAATACGCCCGTTGACGACACTGGGTGAGAACAGTGGAAGAGTGCTGTTCATTGGCCGTGGATGGCGGTTTGCAACTTCTGGCAGCGAGCTCATATTTCCATAGTATCTGGACGCTAACAAGTCCGTTCTACTCTCCACGTCAATCTCTGGCATATAGTGTTGAATGGCGTCAGCCAAGTCGGCTGACTCGCTATTGTCCGTCTGGTTCCAGTAGCTTTCGGCCGACCCATGGCGACGTAATGTAGTCCTTGCTTCTCCCTCTGTCCCTCGTACTCCACCAACATGTCCGTACGAACGATTCCTGCTCATATAGTCCTGCAAACGCTCGTGCGATGGCTGGCTGGTTGGCGGTAGGTGCCCACCGCGGTTGCCATCTCCCGCTTCTACAGTGCTGCTCTCACCCTCTGCATGCTGACCCAGCTGAGTAATTGGGCCGACACGGGCACGCTCCACGTCAGATGCCTGGTTTGTGTGATCCTGTGTAACTCTTCGCCGATTTCGCTTGTGCGAATTCTTTTGCCTACCTGTCCCACGACTGCCTCGAGCCATTACGCCTTTGTGGGCTGTTGCGTGCTGGCTGTGTTAGAATGCAAGCCCTTATGCCTTCCTCCTCGTCTAACCCGGAAGCAATGTGAGCAAATTTATGCAAAAAGTAAAAAGTGCAAATAGATTTTGTTGCAAAGCTACAAAAACAAAAGAAACGAGTGTGAACGAAATTCTATTCAGTTGCTAAAGAGTACGCACAAAACGTCTAAAGGCCGATCTGGTGTGGGGAAGTTATGGACCACCCTGCGGCAATACTGTTTTTTTTATTCGCAAAAATGCTGATATAAAGGAAGCGAATGAAGAAGAGCAATGCGCAAGCAATGGAGCCCGATCCACGTGCAAGTATTCCTGACAGACTACTAGTATTTCCAAGCGCGACACGACTATAAAGGGACAAGATGCACCAAGGTTACTGCTCCATCATCAAATACGCTTATTCTCCCACCGGAATATGCTTGGGGGGAGGGGTTGGCACATCCTATAGCCAATTGGCTTCTCTGAGGGAATGGCTTTTAAAATCGCTTTCTCTGTCTGTCCGAGAGCAGACACACTAATCGTGATTGTATTTACAGCCAAATAACAATTTTAGCCATCACATGTTGAGACAAACTACTTCACCATTATGTCTAACTCGGCTCGGCACATGTCATACATTTCTGTTAAAGTTTCGCAATTTTTATAGAAAAATTCTCAAAAGAAACAATAAACTTAATAAAAGAGCAAAATATAATAATAAAATCCTGCCCTGAGTGGCAGGCAGCAATGCTGCCATCGCGAAATAGGGCACGAAAAGCATTCCCGCGATGAGATTAAGCATTGTATACTGGGGAGTGCCCATTGGTCATACCGATGGCATGGCCAATGAACCGGACCCGGTGCTGGAGGTTTACGGGGGAGCTTTTTTAAGCTGATCATGTCGCATGGTCTGCAAAACCCCGGTATTAAGAAGCAATGTTAACTACATGTAGATCTTAGTTATTTTTTTAGGTCGATATTCGAATTGTTAATGTAATATTTTCTATTGTTGCAAAAGGGGAAACTTGACTAAAAAGCCAATAAATAAGTAGTGAAAAGATAAAGTGTGTTATTAGCTAAGGTTCCTCTCTCCTTTGTTGGTGGGAGGACCTTGGGTTATAAGAAAAAGTGAAACAACTATTTGGTGTCATTTCGCTGCTTTCACTAGAGGCAGCTGTAGGACTCTGGTGTTCCAGATGAACAGGGTTCCTAAACGTAAAGGCATTCCAAATTGCCTGCAAGGTGGGGTGCATTACACCCTCCATCTGTGATGGATCTGCGGGGGTGTCATTGGGCTGTGCTTGGGGGTGTACATGCCCCTGAGCAGGCCCTGCATCCTCCCGGGTGGCCTGGGATGGGTGCCAACCCATCCCCGGTCTCGCAACACTATATAGTTAGAAATAGGAAAACAAAATCAACAATTTCTATAAACTCCTCTGAGCGGAAAAAATAAGTAGCATATGTTGAATAGTAAAATTTTAAATCTGCAATTTTTTTTTTTTTGTTGCCTTGCTTTTAAAAAAAAAAAAAAAATTATGCTTTACGCCAGCAGCTAATAGTATAACCTTTTACAGTTTGAATGTTGTAGCACGGGTAGCCTACATCACATTCCTTAAAGATTTTTTTGTAGTTTTGACATCCGTGGTATTTTCTAGTAACGCCTGATTCTCCATAGCAACGTAACTTATGTTTTCTCTTGCATCTGCCATACATTTCCCAACGTCTAGATCTTTTTGTAAATGACGGATCAAAATCCTCTATTGTTTGTATGTTGCTTTTATCAGGGTTAGTTGCTGTCGCGGTAACTAGGACTAAAAGCAAGCCAACCAGTGCAATCATCCTGTAAAGAAACATTGTTAAGCTAATCAGTGCAGATAGATTTAAGAACACAAAAAGAAAGCCGAGTTAGAAAACAATGTAAAGTTTACTCAAAAAATGAGAAATGTAACAAATGTATATGTGCTAGGATAGTACTGTGTAGTTCTACTTTAAATGATAGAACTGTTTAAGTCTACGATGGAGTATTGTTCCTTAAAACTCCCCAAGTCACTGACTACAAGTATATCGTAGAAACAACTAAAAGAAATATAAAAATCCGACATCTGGCGATGCCGGATTCATTGGCCATGCCTTCGGCATGACCAATGGGGCACTCCCTGGGTATGCAATGCTTAATCTCATTACGGTGGGATTATTGATTAATTTGATGATGGAGTGGCTATTCCTGCCCTACTTCGCGATGGCGGCTTTGCCGCCTGCCGCTCAGGGCAGGATTTTATTATTAGGTGAAGCATTTTATTTTAGATTTCGAGGAAA
>JANBTM010000035.1:40419-57383 GCA_027578695.1 Coemansia sp. RSA 1365 | reverse complement strand
AATTTATTCTTGACGCTAATATTTTAGTATGCAATGTCGTTTTATGCAGCCTTTTGACATTGGAGTACACGTCCTTTCACCATTTCTCTCTTTGCTACGTCGCAATGTATTTTCCACTGCTTTGACAATTTTATGCTACTTGCTCCTTGCTTCAACATCTGACTTTTTCTTGCCGTGCATTAGGGAGTTCCTGTACTTACAGAGTAACATTATTATGTTGGTAAACCCATCTTAAAATAAAACCTTCAATCTGCGCGCGCGCGGAAATGGAAATGCCGACAATTGTCTGCTACGGAGGCAAAATACTAAAAAAGCAGGAAAATCGGGCCGCACGACAATGGATGGAGTTTGTAAGCTGTGTTATTTCTAAGATTTTGTGAATCACCGTGAACCAGCATTGTCAGCTTTTTTTTGACTCAATATCGGTCGGCAGGGAGGAGGGCCGCCAAAGCCAGCCTCTTTTTCCTCCCCACGCCAAATGCAGACGAAGACCACTGCCGATGCTTGTTTGTTTGCGGAAAATGTTAGCACTCTCCGGACATTTCTTGAACTTAAAAGGCATCATTTTTGGCACTTTCATCAAATCCCTCATATCCCCTTGCAACGTTCTCATTGCGCCTCCCACTTCCAATGCACAAAGCCTCCTGCTGATGCATTCCGCAGACATCAAAAAGAGGCTCGCATAATTCTCGGTTTCTTTAGTTTTTTGCTCTGCCAAGCAACAGGTCGCGTCCCCCCACCCCCACACACACGATGTTCGCGTCGCCACATATAAAACCACCCTGTTCGAGATGCAAATGCAATTTTTCAAGGCTTTGCAATCGATCATCCCTGGCCTGCTTCTCTGAATCCACTCCCTCGCGTGCCAAAAACCTTCTATGCGCTTTTTCTTGTCTATACTTACCAACGCCTCTACTGCCTGTTCTCGCCATTGATCCAATGATATTTTCCAGAGGAAAGCTGCATATCATTCCAGACTCGCCTGATGTTCTTGTCTACGGGTCACCCAGGGAAGCCCGTTGTGGCATGGTCTCCGGCCGCATAGTCTACACAACCAATTCCCGGCGGTCTGTCAACTCCTTAATAGTTAGATTTAGATCAAAAAATGAGGAGCTGTTCAACCCAGCCATGTCAGTAGCCTGTCAGTCTGAGATCACCTGCATAGTCGTCAAGGATGGCACTCCAGCTACAACTGCCACAGAACTGCCATTCAATGAAGCTGCTGGTCAGCAGGAATGGCGCTTTAGCATAGGAATCCCGGGCAATATAAACGAGACGGTGTTCACGCCTACCGCATTTATCGCATACGAGCTGGTGGCGGAAATTCGCATTGGCTCGTTTTCCCAATGGTCACCTTTTTGCAAGCAAGTCAGCTCGATACCTATGACTGTGAAACGCGTGCCATCTCCAGACTCGCTGTGGTCATCAATTGCCGAGGAAGCGATGGATATCTCGGCAGTCTGGCGGGGCAAGTTGGAGCTGTCCGCTGCTGCTTCTTCGCGCATTGTTCACGACTCTCAGCCTTTCCACATTCGCGGTATTGTGCGTCCGCTGATCAAGGGAATGCGTCTGCTGCGTACTACTTTTGACATCCGCGAAGCCATCAATGGGCCCTTTGACAACTACAGCGAGCTTTCGTCTCGTAGTCATATTGCATCTAAATGTACCCATGATCTCTGCATTGCAACACCAGCCGATTGTCAAGACGACATGCAAGTTGTGATTTCATTTCCGCAGGACGCCTCCACCCGCCGACGTCCAGGGCTTGAAATCGACCAGGAGATCCAGATCTCCGGCAGTCTGAATGTCCCGCGCGCCTATGAAGATATCCAGTACGATATTGCTGTTGGTCCTATTAGAGTGTCCCACGAGTTGTTTTTTTCTGTCTCGGTTGCCGATGAACGTGGCCAAGTTCACACCGTGCGGCTTTCAACTGGGATCTACGTGCTCCCACGTACCACCGTGGATACTGCAGACCTTCCCCGCTACGAGCAATCTGACAAGGATGTCCTCCTGGCTGCTGGTCAGAGTTGTAGTCTGCGGAGCTCGAATGTATCGTTGAATGACACGATGGAGCACCTGCGGTCTCAGCATAATCTGCACAGCAACAACCCGCCGCCGGCATATGAATCCTTAGGCATATGCATTTCTCGCTCCATTCAGAGCACAATGCATGTCGGCTGCGGAGTTACAATGCAACCCTGAAGCCGCACATTGTTCGTTTGTGACTATTCTCCCTCCCTGCTATCTTGTTTATTTTTCCTTGTGTAAATTGAAATATCATGTTGTCAATTATGCTAAAAATAACACTGCATGCCGCACATACTTCTGTATCTATGTGTACAGGTTCTCAACACGATCTAAAATACTATATGTTAACCGATTTTGTTTATGCCTTAGAGTAATAGTGGCTACTCCGAATGTTGTTGTTTTAATGTCTACGCGTTGGGATGCGTGGTGCTCTTCTTGTAGTGCTTGATAGGTTTCTGTGGCCAAGCAGTCAAGGTCACTGTATCCACACACTGAAAACACTCAGAAGGTTTTCTTTACGCAGGCTGAGTGGGATGTCCTGGGAGTATAAAATAGCAGCGATATCAAGATTCCAACGGCCCGGATTGGGTTACAGATCGAAAGAAGAAGCACAGTCGTATCTCAAGGCAGTTCTTGTTTCTACAGAAAAAAGCTTACGACGGGTGGGTTTTTCTTCTGACGGTCCATTCTTCTTAGAAAAAGCTAAGAGGTTCAAACTGCAAAGGCTGACAAGATGTATAGAACAGACAATATAGATAATGTAATAGCAAAATAATTAGTTTAAGCTTGCAAATCTCCAGCCCTCTCTTTAAGCCTAACCAAGCTTTGAAGCAGTGTGTTAACTGGCGTTGGAACACTGTGCTGTTGACCTAGTTGGACCAGATGCCCATTGATCCAATCAACCTCCGTTTGCCTGCCTGCACAAACATCCTGGAGCATAGATGAGCGGTTCTGGGATGTGGCATGGGCAACTTCCGTGACGTATTCTTTAATATCATCTGCCGTTAACTTGTCGCGCAAATGTGGATAGCCACAAGCATAGACTGCGGAAATCTCTACACATGCAAGAGACATGAGCTGCTCTACGTAGTCCTTGATATCCATATCCATATCCCGTTGTTCGCTGGTATCAGACAGTGGTCGTACCAAGCATTTGTTTTGACTGTTTACCAGTGCAGTTACCGGGTTGATTATCGCATTAGCAGCTAGCTTTAAAAGCAGCTGGAGCTGCAGATCAGACCAGCTCACCTCAGTCCCGCTTAGGGGTAGCGCACAGAGAGAATCAATTATCTCAGGTGCTGGCTTATGTGGAATACATGTTGAATTGTAAGGTGATGGTCGAACAGCAAACTTGCAAGCCGCCATGGCTGTGTGATGCGTAACAAATTCCTCACCATCCTTGCGCAGGCACCCATGCGAGTTGGTACCAATAACAAATGTTGGCATCCCGGGTACATGTGCTTGCGGGTCCTGCGGCAGTTTCTGATAGAACTCACGTAGAATGGCTTCGTATGTCCCCATTCCGTTTTGCAGCATGACTACTGTGGATTGAGAGTTCAAGCGATGGTGTACTGTTGAGTAGGCCCGAACTGTATCCTGTGCCTTGATGGCAAGTATAAGATTGCTTATTATGCCATCTTTGTGGTGGTCTCCCAATGGCTTTGCAACCTCTGCTTTTACACCACTAACTACGTGCACGTTTGTATTCTCGCTTGAGTTTGGCAATAGCCTCTGAGTGGAGTGTGAGCGAGCCCAGTCGTTGACAATGGTGACTTTGCCATCATTGCGTGCCAATCTATCCACAAGGTGCTCTGACCGAAGCAAAAGCGTGATTGGATGGCCCAATCTGCGGAGATGCGCTGCAAACAACAGCCCAACTGCACCAGCACCTAGCACATGTATGCTTAATGGGTGACCACTTTTGTTGTGGCCGTCGTTTACCATTCCAAAATAAAGGCAGAAAGGTATTCCGTACAAGAAATGGTGTAACAGATATTTACTGTTTAATTTTTATTATACTGGAAAAAAGCGGTTTGGAAGTTACTTTCACGGGATTAAGGCATTGCAGGTTTGTGCCAGAAGGGCAGCACTTCTGCGTTGTGGGTGGTGCGTCATTTGTGCATGGGCGACGTAAGAGTTAGTGGCATGTTTGGTATTTATGTTGCGTCGCGGACGGTGCAGCACAAAGCTACTACTAATAGCAATTGTATCTCACAGTCCATGAAGCACCAATAGTGGTTGGCTCGTGTTGTATTTTTTTTAATAGGCGTTTAGAGAATTTAATAACAGCCTTTACGCATTAACGGGAACAAATGTAGCAAGTGTTTCATTTTTCTTTCATTTAATACTGTCTGTCTGTGGACTAAGGTTTTTGAACTTGCGAAACAAATAAATCTGCCTTTAATAAATATATTTTTAACTATATAATTATTTTAACGCCACTAGCCATTTATTTAAAGGTAACCTGGTATTCAAGTGACAAACTCCATGGTGAGCATACAGCAAACATGGCAAACAAGGTTGCACAGACTGGCCAAGCGACCAACAATTATCAGCTACATTGACCTGCGCTGTAACGGTGCGATGTAAAAGACAGGGGTGACTAATTTGAGTATTTGTGAGACATGCCAACCAATGCAAACACATTTTCTATATGCTCCACGCTGTGGCTTGGCGATCAGAATCCACGTGTTTTACTCAGGGGAAATTTTCCCCTGAAGATCATTTGAGAAAAATAGGGGAAAGGGGGCCCCCTGCCTCTGCAGTTTGGCTGGATTGAGTAGGCCGGGTTTAAGGAGGTCGTGGGAGCAAAGAGTTTCAGCTGACATTTTGTTTCTTCCAACAAAAAAATTTGCGTTTCTCCAAAGAATAAGCCCTACTAACCACAAGCTATATGAATTCAGAAAATGCATACGCCGACGAGCCCTGGAGGCACCGTCACTTGCCCAATTTTATCATCAGAGCCAAGGAGCCATTCAACGCTGAAGCCAAGCCAGAAAAGCTTGTAGAAAACTTTATTACACCAACAGAACAGCACTTCCGGCGCAACCATGGCCCCATTCCAAACCTCGACGCACAGGCCTGGTTGATGACCATAGAAATAAATACAGAGTCTTCGTCCATTGCAAAAGTTAAGCGCACGTTGGGTTTATATGATTTGTCTAAGCTTCCACAATTTGAGGTTGTTGCGGTTCTGGAGTGCGCTGGCAACCGCCGTGACGGTCTAAAGGCTATTAAGCCTGTCAATGGCGTGACATGGGGCGCAGGGACTGCATCTAATGCACGCTGGGGCGGCTGCCGTCTACGCGATGTACTTGTCGCGGCAGGTGTTCCAGCAGATCTCAGCCACCCATTTTATGCGAACCCACGTCATGTGGAGTTTGCAGCGTATGGAGAGGTCACTGATGACGAGCAGTACACGTCGTCAATTCCACTTGAATGGGTGATGAACCCGCTGAACATGGTGTTGGTAGCCACGGAGATGAACGGAATGCCACTGCTCCGCGACCATGGTTTTCCGGCGCGGATTGTGGCACCTGGGATTATTGGGGCGCGCTGGGTCAAATGGCTAAAGTACATCCACGTGCAGGACCGGGAGGCGGATGGCTACTACCAGCAGCGCGACTACAAGATTCTACCTCCAATTGCCAGCGCTAACAATTGCGAGAAATTCTGGCCACGCTTTCCGGCCCTGATGGAGCTGAGTATTCAGAGCGCCATCTGCCGTCCAGCCGCCGACGAGTGCTTGCAAATCGGCAAGCCGTATCATGTCAGGGGCTATGCGCTGACTGGTGGCGGTCGCGCAGTGGACCGTGTCGAAGTTTCTCTGGATGGCGGTTCCACATGGAATCTAGCGGACATGTACACCATTCAGGTCAAGGCGGACTCACGCAGCGGACAGCGGGACTGGACCGCGAAGCACTGGGCGTGGGTGCTATGGTCTTTTCAAATCAAAGTCGTGACACCAAACTGCACCATAGCTAGTCGTGCATGGGACTCGGGCGGCAACACGCAGCCCTGCAACGCCGTGTGGAACTACCGCGGTGTCATGAACAATGCCGTGTTCCGTGTCCATCCACCAACGACCAGCTCACCCCAGAGCCGCCTTTAGTGCCAGACACTGGCTATTGCTATTGGCCAAATGCGATTTCTCTGCAGCTTTGCTGACTCACGTGCATGCGATGCTTGTCAGAGTTGTGTCCCTCTCTCTTCTCTTTTTCAGTTTTCTTATACCCTTATAGAGTATTTACAACTACACTAACACACCACGCCATGTCGTCCTCAGATCGCGTCCTCAACGCAGGTGTACTTGGCGCCACTGGAACCGTCGGCCAGCGCTTTATTGTGTTGCTGTCACAAAACCCAATGTTCCGCATTCACTCGCTGGGCGCATCTGAGCGCTCCGCCGGCAAGGCATACCGCCTTGCGACAAAATGGAAAATGAGCGAGCTTATACCTGAGGCAATCAAGGACGTGCTGGTTAAGCCCTGCGATCCTGCCCAGTTTTCCGGCTGCGACGTGGTGTTCTCGGGCCTCGATGCCAGCGTTGCTGGTGAGATTGAGAAGGCCTTTTTTGAGGCTGATTTTGCCGTCTTCTCCAACGCAAAGAATTATCGCATGATTCCAAATGTGCCCCTCTGTGTCCCCGTTGTCAACACTGATCACTATGCTCTTGTTGCTAGCCAGCGCGCTGAGCGAGGGCTGAAGAAAGGATTTATTGTTACCAACTCGAACTGCTCGACCTCGGGCCTCGTTGTGCCACTAAAGGCCTTGCAGGACAAGTTCGGCCCTCTAAAGCGTGTTATGGTGACTACGCTGCAGGCGATCTCTGGGGCAGGCTACCCAGGCGTTGCATCGTTAGACATTTTGGACAACATTGTGCCTCTGATCTCGGGCGAGGAGCCCAAGATGGAGGCAGAGGTTATGAAGATCCTTGGTGGAGTCACTGCTGACGCATCGGCCTGCGCGCCGCTTACTGATCTTCGTGTTTCCGCCACGTGCAACCGCGTGCCGGTGCTTGATGGTCACACCGAGTGCGTGAGCCTCGAGTTTGCCCGCGCTCCTCCATCGATTGAAGAAATTAAGCAGTGTTTACGTGAGTACACCTGCGAGGCACAGAGCTTGGGCTGCTACTCTGCGCCAAAGCAGGTTATCCAGCTTGCCGAACAGGAGGATCGCCCACAACCCCGTCTTGACCGGAATGCGGGAGATGGCATGTCAGTTACGGTCGGCCGTATCCGCGAATGTCCCGTTTTCCATGTGAAGTTCACTCTACTGGTGCACAATACCGTGCTCGGAGCAGCTGGCGCGAGCATCCTTAACGCAGAGTATGCAGCAAAGAAGGGATATCTATAGAATGGTGTTTTTTGCGTTTTAAGCAAGTAAAAAAAATACTGATATGGAGATACGTGAATTTTGAGGAGTATATCAATAAGCAGGAAAGTCATTATCTACCTCATCCTGCCAGCCAACAAGCCCACGAGCAATGTCATAGCATTCGCTGTATCCGAGCTTGTCTCGAATATGGCGGACCGCCATCTGCGAAAGATTTCCGCGGCGGCAGACTGCGTAGACGGGCCCGCCGTCCAAGCCGCTTATCGCACTTTCCAGCTCGTTCTGGCGCCGGTCAAGCTGGTCAAGTGGGATATTGAGCGAGTTGGGCAGGGAGCAGATTTCAAATTCTATTTCGCTGCGCACATCGAGAAGAAGGTGAGGTCTTTGCAGAGTTATGCTCCGAACAGCACTAAATTCCTTACACGACACACGCTGAGCTGGGTCGTCCAAGATCTTCCAATCAGGTGCATTATCGTGTGGGCCCGAGCCACAAAAGGCAACATAGTCGACCAGCTCCGTTACAGTAGGTGAGTCGCCACATACTGCGCAACCTGCGGCTCGCGAGCGCAGTTTAATCGAGCGAAAGTGTGGCTGTGAAGTGTACGAAAAGAGAAGCAAGTTTGGGCACTCATCCTTCTTCCTGCCTGTAAGTAGTTTAACAGTCTCCATAGCCTGAAGGCATCCAATTATGCCAGGCACCACGCCAAGGACACCAGTCTCCGAGCAGCCTGCCATCGTATCCACAGGTGGAGGTGTAGGGAACAGACAGCGGTAGCACGGGCCACCGTTGTAGTTGTATACCGTCAGCTGGCCGTCTAGGCGTACTGCACTGCCAGAAACTAGTGGAATTCCAAGTAGCACACAGGCGTCGTTGATAAGATATCGCGTAGCAGCATTATCGGTGGCATCCACAACAACGTCATAGCCACGCATAATATCCTTGGCATTTGAACTATCCAGCAGCACATTGTGGATGCGCACGGTGCACAGCGAGCTAAGGCGGGAGAGCCCCATGTGTGCAGAGACTACTTTGGCGCCGCCAGCACACGCTGCCTCTGTGTGGATAATCTGTCGGTGGAGATTGCTGTAGTCAACAGAGTCGTGATCCACAAGCCCCAGAGTTCCGACGCCCATTGAGGCAAGATACAAAGCACAAGGTGAGCCCAGCCCGCCGGTGCCGACCACCAGGACAGAGCTGTCGCGCAGACGCTGCTGGCCCTTGGTGCCAATCTCAGGTATCAGAAGCTGCCTGCTGTATCGCCGAATCTCATCTTTTGAAAGTACATTTGCGCTCTCCTGTCTCGGCGTTGGCGACTTAAGTGCTGCGCTTTGTGACGCCTCCAAAGAGCACAACTCTGTCTCAATCTCCAGCTCCTCCTTCCGCAGCTGGGCCAGGCGCGCGCGCAGCTCCATCGCCCGCGCGCAGTCCATATTTGACTTTTTTAAAAAAGCAGTATTTATGCAGCAAAACAAATAAACAAAATAGACGAAAAGAGATGCTTGGTTGGGATTGCTTATCGGTTACAAGAAAGATCACAGGAAAGCGTCTGAAGTCACTTGCCTCGTACTGTCCTGGAATTTGGGGTGCTATGTGGCATCCGATGGCTTTTGGTATGCGCGTGACCTGTTACTGGGGTCTGCCACAGGTCAATCGCCAGAAAATATATTTTAACAGTTGTGTGTTAGGCCAGGGCAAGCGCGTTACAGGATTGGCTGGCAGTGCGGACCGCTTGTGCGGATAGCGATGGCATAGGCGGTAGTGGCAGTTGCAGTGATGGCGGAGCCCGGAGCAGTGCCCGGGAGCAGAGCCGGCGAAGGGGACGATGTGTTTCTGCTGCCGTCGGCGCACTCTCAGTCTGGTCTCGCGTAACCAGCGTGCGCTCCATTCTGCTTTTAGCACCAGGATATGAGGGCGGCGGACACTGAGAATCGTCAGACGCACAATAACCATCTAGCGCGAGTGGACACGAATCGATTCCAGTATTAGCGCCGTCTTCCTGTATTGAGGGCGTGGAACCAGCGGTATCGATAATAGCATTAGTCTCTGCAGAATCAACAGTGTCAATAAGTACATACTGCGACCAAAAGTCGCTGTCTCTTTGCGGAACCGCGGCGCCAGATGTCACCAGTCTATCTGCACTCGCGTCCTCATAGCGCGGGAGATTCGTTCGCCTTGCATCGACCTTGGGCAGAACAAACACAGGCGTGGCCAGGCGCAGGTTGTGCGTGCAGCCTTTCGCATCGGCGATGGTGACAAACAGAATCAGCTCGTGGCTGGCGCGAATGGGCTCGCGGTGCACGTCGTATTGGATGCCCGTGTACGCTTGCGGCACGGCGAGGCAGCGCGCAGCCGAGGTCTCCTGGACAAGTGACAACCCAGCGTGTGTGGAGAACTGCGTGCTGCATGATGCGTCAGCCGCACCGGGCATGTAAATCGAGTTGTCTACAATGACCTTCTTCGCCGTGTGCTGTTGCATTGGTCCGTACATGCCGGCAGTGTGGGTGATGTGCTCCATGAGTTGAAACCCCGCGCGCTTCAGCGAAATGCCCTTTTCCAGTGGTCGAATCACTCCGCGCACGGGCAGCATCTGCTGGTCGTGGATGATGCGTGACTCTGTGATAAGCGTGAGCTCAAGACGGGACCGCCACACGGCACTCTCGCTCACCGGCTCGCTAGACACCGTAGACCACAGACTGTCGGATGGCGGTGTGCGCTTGATGGCAATTCCACAGCGCCTTGACTGCGCTGCGGATGCAAACTTCCCTGCTAACCGGGCGCCGGCCACTAGCTCGTAGGCCACAAAACAGTCTTTGCTGTAAATCGTCTCACATATCGAGCCTGGGATGCTGATCGAAAATTGCCACTCGCGCGCATTTCCATCCAGGTCGCGGTACACTACCTGTGGCTCCATCTGCCCTTCTGTAACCAGTACTGCTTGATGGTTGGTGTGTGGCGTTGCTGTATGCTGCGACTGAAAAATCCGGGGTTTTTGAGGGCGCAGTGCTACTGTCAGCGCTGCAAGTTGCTCAACATGTTTTGAGGTAACCACAACGCGTCCTGTAATAACTGTGCCACTGGCTTCGTTCGGGCCTCCGTAAAGAATGACATGGGGCGAGTCTGGATATAATGAAACCGCCAATGACGAAAGCATCGTGAGCGTGTGTTGTGTAGGAAATAATGAGAATATGTGTGCAGGGCTTTGTACGTGTCTTTGCCTCTAAGGCAAAATGCAACTAACGTGTGCAAAAAAGCTAAAATAAAATAAAACAGGTTGACGATTATAGCGGTTAAATACAATAATAATAATGGTAGCAAGGTAACAGTGCAAAGAAGAAAAGTGGAGAATTCTGACAACAGGTGGTACTCGCCATACCACTGAGAACAGAGTTCCTAACAATAAATGCGTTGGTAGCTTACAACCAAATGCACAAAGAAACACATTTTGTCTTTCTACCATACATTTTTTATCTAAGATCCTATGTCGATCTCTCTTTCTCCCAGACCGCTGCAATGCACCCCGCATTGCAGCAGTCTGGTGCCTTGAAAGACGGGGGTTTCTTTGCACTCAATTGCTCCTGCTAGCCCATCCGCCATCGGCAGCGTTGTAGTCCGTGGACTGCAGTTCACATGAGATGTCGACAGTATTCCTGGAGCAGCACACCATATGCAAGCAGACTTCCTCCGCCCATATGCTCGCTGTGCGGCTCGTGCACGCCAGCTGCCACAGCCCTGGCAAATGTGTTGCTGATGCAACTCAGGAGCTCTGAAGACGGCAACAGCGCACGATCGCCCTCCTGCTCTGGAAACGCCTCCAATGCAGCTAGTAGCTGGCCTCCTAGGACACGCCTATTTAACTCGGGCGCCGGACGCAGCCGCGCTGGATTTTCAACCAAATTATCAATGCACTCTGGCGTGTGTAGGTTGCCGTCTACACAGTTACCCAAGAACTCTGCACTGGCCGATAAGTTCTCCCAGGTGTCTGTTGGCGGTCGTCTCTGAATGCCTCTGGCGAGCTGTCGTCGAACGCGCTGAGGCAGAGTATCAAATAGTAAATCGTTGTTTGTCTCTGGAAGATACAAGCAGTCCATATTGGCTGCGGAACACACATCGCAGCATGGGGGTGTTCCGGTGCAGTTGATTCCAAGCAGCCGACAGCGCAGACACTCTAGATTTAAACGTCGCTGTATTGGTCGCCTTTCCGTGCCTAGTTTCTTAGGCGAGCCAGCGGCAGTCTTTTTAGATATACTTTTTGCTGCCTTTGGCATTTCCACAATCAAAGTGTAGCTATTGTTTGTTGAAGGTTGGAGTGAGTAGTGGTGTTCTTAGTACCAGCTATACCAGCTCCTCCGATCTCACGCCCAGCCTGCTGATCCACTGCAGGCTAGGCTTTCTAAAAGGTTGTGGGGACATGTCATCGGAAGCCCGCGTTTGCGAGGCACAAAACTTTTCAGAGTAGTGTAAACAGACCACATAAAGATAACAAACAAACTACTCGATTGCGAGAAGCTCGACTTCAAAGATAAGCGTAGAGTTTCCAGGAATCAGTCCAGGAACACCTTGAGCGCCGTAGCCAAAGTCGGGCGTGATGACAAACTTTGCCTTCTCGCCAACGCTCATCTTCGGGACACCCTCGTCCCAGCCACGGATGAGCTGCCCAACGCCGATAGCGCACTTGAACGGCTGGTTGCGCTTGCGCGATGAGTCAAAGACTGTGCCGTCCACGAGGGAACCCACGTAGTGCATCGACACCCTGTCGCCAGGCTTGGGGTAGTTGGTCTTGTTGCCGGGGGTGATGGTCTCGATCTCGACGCCCATGGTTGATGTTGTTATGTCTTGCTTGCGACTTTAGATGAGCTAAGCACTTGCCGATTAGCAAAGATTTAAAACAGAAAAAAAATCTTATGAAGAAGGAAAATACCAACACACGCTGTGATTACATGCAGAGCCAACACAGATCAGGGGTGTGTGGAGGAGGGGCAAAGGCAGTCGCTGTGCCCGGCTCGCAAGCCACACACAGTGAATTACGGCTCTGACAAGTGAGCTTGGCACGGCCGCGCACTTCATCTGTCATTAGCTTCACTTTCAACCTCCCCCACCATCATCTGCGCTACGCTTGCACGCTTCCTTACTTGCATGTGACTCTGCAATTCGTTCAATGAAGTCCATCTCACATAATGACCACCACAGACGCCCGGAACCACAACGACAGCAACAGTCGATGCACTCGCCCGTATACAGCACGGCAGGTATGGAGACAGGCGGCCTCGGCTCGACTCAGGCACTGTTGTCGCCATCAGAGCTCACATCCATGTACACCAGACAGTTTGCGGCCTCAAAGTCACAGGTGCCAACCATCTACCAAGCGGCGCTTCTAGCCTCGACCGAAACGCCCAACCAATCAAACACCCACGGACTGACGGTGCTGCAATGTGCGAGATCGCGAGGCCCGGTGGATCCGCATGTCTACCGCGACTGGCTTATCTTTGAAGAGCGTCTAAAGCAGAGCCACCGCCGGCTCCGCCGCAAGAAACGCAACTATCTGGTTCAGATCCTTGCATTTGGCATCCTTGCATTTTATTTTGCGTGGTTCGGGTTCTTTGGTGCACAGTCGTACCGATTTACATGCAAGCTTCTGAGCGCAGGGTCCGCATACTGCACATATCTTATTATAACTAACCGCCGGTTTCTTCAATCCATCAAATACCCGGCACAGTGCAATCGAGCGCTGCATCAGTTCCGCCTGCGCTTTGAGACCACCCCGTTGAAAGCACCCAACCCCTTTGTAACCAACACTACTGCTGCTACCGCCGATGGAGAGAATGACAGTCCAAGCCAACGCCCCGCGAAAGCGCTCGCCCTGGCGATTGAATCGCAGCTGTCGTTTTTTCCAACAGTGCCGCGACAGCTGCGCGACGGCTACATTGAATTCAAAGCTACGTACTATCGCAAACGCGATGCAGCAAAGAAGCGTATACAAGAGCGGCTTCGTAGGAGCAGGAAGCGGAAAGACTCTGTCAGCTCACCCAGCTTTAAGACAAGCGAGCGCAGGCCTCGACAGCGGGCATCGCCCCGATTTATATCTGCACATGACGATGACAGCGACCACAATGAAGACAGGTATATACATCTCCATAGCACTACTGTAGGTAGCAGCGCGAGAGCTGCGGCTGGAGTCGACAGCGCAACCGATGACAGCTCCACAACCAGCTCGTCCGTTATATCGCAAAGGCCAGCTGCTCGCCGCACGGCCGAGCGTGCACGGTCTAATCTCATGCACGCTCTAGCGCAACAGGATTCTAGCTCGGAGAGTGAGGCACCAAGTACCATGATGTTTCCAAGTCCGTAGAACTGTATCACCAACGCCAACAGAAAAGTGTCCATATGAAAGCAGAATCGGTACCACCTACTATACAGGCCAAATGCAGGGCACTGACTTAATGCTGAGCTTTTACTAGTAATAGATTCCATACAATCTATCACGCATTTTGTTACCTTTTGTCCGTCCATCCATGGACAACGCTAGGTAAAATATGTAAATGCGCAACATCTGCTAAACTTCTGTAACTCTAAAGACATTTGATTGGTTAGGCAACATTACCTAGCATATAGCATTATTTGGATATATTGAATGTGATTTGAAGCCTCCAGCTCTTCTGCAAAAGAGCGGACTATCAGAAAAGAAGTTGCTTGCCATGTACTTTTTTTTCTGTAGAAACAAGAATTAACTTGAGCCTGAGTTGTACCGCGACTCTGTTTCTTCTTTCAATCCGTATCCCAATCCGGACCATTGGAATATCTTATTTAGCCTTTGCTGATCAGCTGCAGCAACCCACCAAGCGCCACAGGGAAAGTACCAAGGAGCTTAGAACGCAAACAACATTCGGAATAGTCATCACAACTCTAGACCAAGAACAAGATTACCTAACATAAAGTTTTTTAGATCTTGTTAAGGACTTGTAGCTCAAGACTCACAAGCATATGTATCCCTTGAATACCAGTTGCAAACTATTTATTTTTGTCAAAACTGTCTGGCATATCCTAGTTTTCTCTATATTTTGTGCTGGCGATGAAGATAACGCAATCGGACCGCTTCTTAGTGCTAGCAGCTATCTGCATACAACATCTGCATATAAGGTGGTGCTTGTTAAGCAGCAATTTGTATTGTTTTGGTTACGGTCCAAGTAATAAAACACATTAGTGATGGCGGAGTGACTCACCAATGCATCACTTCGACGCGGTACTTTTCTAGCTTCTGGATGCGCTCCCAGTATGTGCCTGCAGGCCCAGTACCCTGCGCACACTTTGCGTTGGGCTGAACCTCGCTCTGGCGTTCGGCTTGGGATCTGGTTGTCCCGTTGAGCAACACAACCTCATCCAGCCCCAGTGTTTGCTTCTGCTGCGCAAGATCTTCGGAGACGCGCTTCTGCTGCTGACTTTCCCACGCCATGTGAAACGGCAGCAGCCCGACTCGCAGCTGCTTAAGCTGATCTGAAATCGACAGTGCTCTATCAGATGCATCTGTTAGCTGCGCAACCAGCGCGCTAAACTCGGGCGAAAGTAAAATGCTGGATAAATGCGCGTCCAATATCAGGGTCGCAAGCTCGGTAACCTGGCCAAGCTCCGGCGCCCCTGTTAGTTCAATGGGAAGCTCCAGCGCAGGTGCCCACTTGCGCGTAAACACGCGCACAATAGAGGCGGTTGCATCGGTCTCTGCAGAGGACTCTTGGGGAGCCTTGAATAGCGTTAATGACGCGTCGACTGTTGGGGCGTTGTCATGCATTGGTGGGAGCTTGTGGTTGGCACGCGCAATAGCCTCCTGGATGGGCCCAGCTTCCGGCACACCTGCATCTGCTCCATGTTCTGAATCTAGCAGTCCACGAGCCGGCACAAAGCCCGCGCTCGCAGCCATCTCAACGCTAGCACCCATCGCAGCCCAAGCACGCATCCATATAACCAGCAGACGGAGTACGCAGGCGGCGTGGCTGAGAGGCAGGTTAGCCAAAGCCAGACGCAGCGAGTCACCACTGCCAGTAATCGAGGCAATAGCAGCAACAGTGCGCTTAACATCCGAAGCTGCGTGACTCGCCTCCACGTTTTGGTCTGAATTGTCAGATTGCGAAATACTAAACAGATGGTCGACGTGCCTTTTATAATGTGTGAGCTGAAACTGCAGCACCTCGACTACCTGCTGCTCTGGAAGATCCGGACAGCGGCGTAGGGCAGTGTCGACAAGCCGCCAGGCTGGATCGCTGGACAGATCCACAGCGCGCTTGTCAACGCGAGCAAGCAAATGCTGCAGGAGACCCGGCGCTGGCGCATGTGAGTTGCAGAGTCCACAGCTAACAAGCATAAACTCAATTACTCGCGGTGCAAAGAGCGGAAGCTGCGAAGAGCGCGATACGCCAAGGGGCTCGGCAAAGCATCGGCGCATCACCGTCGTCATCAGATGCGCGCTGATCCAAGTTGCGCTATTATCATTGTCCGGCGCATCCGCTGAGGTGGTACTGCCGCCAATGTGCTCCATAAACAGTCGTGTGTACTGGTCGCTGTCTATGGCGCCCGACATGTTGGCCAGCGCCAGCAGCACCTCGTTCTCGTCTGCCTGCGTGTCTTCGCGCCTTCGGATTATCTGCTTTAAAGCATCTGCCGCAGCGTCTCTCGCCGTCTGCGCACCCGAAAACGCCGTGCCATCAACAATGACCTCGCAGCCGCTGCGGAGCACGCCTAGTCCCTGCTCCTGCTCCTCGTGCAGCAGCATGTTTGCAGAGTGGATATTACGTGCCTGCGTCGGTTGCTTCACCAGATCGACGTAATACTTTGCGTTATTCTGCAGGCGCAGCGATGCAAGAAGCGTGACAGGTGGAAGGAAAGCCGATGCTATAAATGTCTTTACGGTCCACGCTGCACTTCCGCTGTCTTTCCGGGCTCCCTTTCGCATACGTGTAGCATTAGTGCTGGATGCGACGTCAAAAGATGTGTGTGTGTCAGCTGTGTGTGCAACTGTAATGCCAAGCATAATCTGGTCGCTCGCTGTGTCGCTGCTATCGAGGCGTGGGCTCAAAGACTGGATCTGATAAGTTAGACGCGGCAGTATCTCCTTTTTTGAAGAACCCTGTAGCCAAGTTGGTGCAACTCCCAGCGACTTCTCCACATGCAGACACCCATACTGGAGGTCCCAAATGGTCAGCACACTCTCGTACGGCCCCGTGCTTGCATGCGACACAACGCTGTGTGTCCCTGCAATCGCCACATATCGTTCCGTTAGCGCTGACATTGCCAGCTGCGACTGTGTCAGAAGATTGCGCGCAAGTGAACTGTCCTGTGTGCCCTCAGCGGTGCACGGAACAAATCCGCGAAGCTCAACACCCTTGGTGTGCTCAAGCACAATTGCGTCATCTAGCGCCGAACTGCCGGGCAAGAGAGCAAAATGCATATACACTCCCGCCTCTGTAAGCATCGCCAAGGTACCCGTATCTGCATCAAATGCGCACGCTAGGGGCTGTGTTTCCAGATGCCTAGGGCTGATCTGTGTCGTCCCAACCTCGCCTACGTTTGAAATCTTCCCATCCACAGTATATAAAGACAGGTAATACGTGTG
>JANBTM010000035.1:8715-40319 GCA_027578695.1 Coemansia sp. RSA 1365 | reverse complement strand
ACGCTGACAATACCCTTATCCGTCCACCGCCAGACCACGGCATCTGAGTTCTTGGTATCCCCACTGTTGCCGCCATCCAATGCCGCATAAACATACGAGTCGCAGGGGGTTTCCTCGTCTGTGCATCTCGTAAAGTACTTTGCAGGACAGGCAAAGCGCACACCTGGTGGAAATGCCCACGACCGTAGACATTTGCTGTCTGTCACGGAGTAGATCTGGATGCCCTCGCCTTGCACTGTGACCAGCACCTGGCTGCCAGAGCTGCTGGCTGCAGAGCTGCTACTCGAGCAAAAAAGCGATCCTATCGGGCTGACTGCTGCAGGAAACTGGGTGCTGTTGGTGGTAGCCGTAAACTCGGCTAGCTCTTCGGGGCCATCTATATAAGCCCTGTCTGACATGTGCAAAAAGATCGCTGTCGTAGTGTTTCTCACAATATATCAAGAATCGTCCAGCAGGTGCAACAACAACAACAAAAAAAACACAAGCGTAGAATCTGAGCAGGCACTGGGTAGGGAGAAGAACCCCATGGCTGTTCCACGACCACAACCTTAGCCAGCAAAAAAAAAAAAAAAATTGATATAATCCGCCAGCTGCCTTGATCAGTTGTTGTCGCATGTGCACCAGTGTAGTGGTTCAACCCGATCCTGACGAACAACACTATTTTCAAAGCATTTCACTGGTCGTGTCCACCTCAAAATGTGTACGACCATTTCACACCCCCTAAAATTCTTTTGCCTCTGTCTAGGTACGATTGCTTGGATTGCTACAGTATGCCGTCGCGGTTCCAGCTTGACGAGGACGATGACCACCAGAAATCGGCAAACTTTATAAAGGCACCCGAAAGCGCCTATGAAGCAGTATACTCACCCACGCGACTGCGATTGCGACGGCTTGTTTTGCAGGTGGTTGAATGGGAGGTTCCAAGGCTAGCAAAGATGCAGCGCAGGTGGCGATCTCCGGCGCTGGACCGGTTGTTTGTGTTTGCTGGGATGCTGGGGAACCATACGTTCTTTATGCTTGCGCTGCCGTTTGCACACATATTTGGCTTGGGTGTCTTTGGCCGCGGTCTGTCATTTGTTGTCCTGTGGTCCTTCTACTTTAGCAGTATTGTGAAAGACTACATCAGCGCGCCGAGACCAGCAAGCCCACCCGTTGTCCAGATCACACGCAGTCCTGCGCACACAATCGAATACGGGTTTCCATCATCCCACACGACCTACGTTGCCTCAGCGCTCCTGTATATCTCGCACTACATGCTTAACGTCTGGGAGGTCTCGGGACTGTGGTTGTACTTACTTTGGGCCATCGGAATTGTCATTATCTTCAGTCGTGTATACTGTGGACTGCACTCTGTTATCGACGTGACTGGTGGTTTTGTAATTGGCGCGCTCGAGGCGCTGGTGTTTATTTATTGCTACGAGCCTCTTGACGTTCTCATGCGCTCGGATCCCGGGCCGCTTTACATCATTGCAGCGCTCTATGTCGCGCTCTCTGCTATGCCTCGATCGCTCGATTTGTGTCCGTGCTGTATTGACGCATTCTGCGCAACATCCGTTACCGCAGGGCTTGGGCTCGGAGCATGGGTCTATGTCCGCCTTCCCTTTTTATACCAAGACGGCCAGTCTGACCGCATCGCGTGGGACACATCCTTGACTCTTACACAAAATGCCATGCGCTGCTTTATCACGCTTGCGCTATCAGTTGTCTGGAAGCTGACTTCAAAACCCGTGATGATCTCTGTGATTAGACGCTTGTTTTCCAAAGACATTGCGGTACGTGCGCCGGATATGGCTGTCTGTACTGCCAGCGACCAGACTGACGGTAAAAGCAATGAGTGTGCTGATGCTGACCACAGCGAGCACCTGGAAAAGACGCCTACACCGCAAAATATCAAAAGCGGTCACTACGGAAGCTATGCGATCATGGCTGCTGATGAGAACCTTGCACGCGTACCCATTTACATCGGACTTCCCATGGTTGTGACTGTGGTCTCGCCATTACTGTACTACACATTAGGCCTTATGCCTGACCAGCACGCCACTTGATCCTTGTTCAACACATTGTAGATCTAGCCATGCTTAATTGTGAAAAGTTTGCCAGCTCCTCCATTTCTTTTCTTGTTTTCTCTTCACCTTGCTATTGCTTTTGGCAATTAAATTTGTGAATGTCGAGTTGAATGGTAACGTCAAAATGTGTGCGGTTTTTGTAGATACTTTGTATCTTTTGCAGAGCGAATGATGAGAACATGGGTTGGTGATGTCTCGATGATCCTAATGGACCACCATGTTGTGGCTCAATTGATCCTACTGACGCTTTTGCTGTTCAAAAAAAAGTCTATGCTATGTGAATGAGTTCAATTGTTAAGGTATTACTAAGGCCGTCTTGTGCTGCTATGTTTGGATATTTACATCTGTAGGGCGCAATCTTTTATTCAAGTACAAGAAAATCACGCATGCTGTACAGGCTCGACAAGCACCCTCAAGTTGCCAATAATCTTTTTTTATTCTATTCAATTCAATTTTTTCAATAACACTTTCTTTTTTGCATTTATTTATATACACAGCAAGCAAGCCCAGACCAAAAATGAGCGTGCTTGCGAGACAGGAAGGCTTTGTTCATACTTCGGACTGGGCGTTCAAGCGGCTGTTTGAGCTAGAGTCAAGGCTCCGCTCGCCGACACCGTCCTTACAGGTAGAAGCAATTGGCGGGTTTCCAAAGCTCTTGGACCAGTTTCCATTTCCGACGCTTGTCAGCTCTGCATTTCTCAAACTCGGAGATTTGTTTCGCAGCAGTACAAACCCGCTGCGGTACCACATTGCGCAGGTATTTGAGGCCTCACGTCACCACCTCACGCAGATAACGCAAACAGAGGAGCTTCTCAAGCGCATTTTAACAGTGCTGTATTCAAACGATCCTATTGCGCGCGTACTGGCGCTGCGTCTTGTTGGTAACGCCTCAATAGTATTTGCGGAATTCCCCGAGGCACAGCATGGCGTTCTTCTTCGATACCAATCGTCGCATCCGCTGGAGATTGCGGCAGCAGTACAGACCACCGAGTCTATGCTAAAGTACTCTCCGGAGTTTTTGCATGTGGTCTGGGAGACCATCCTTAATAAGGCTGACGATGCACGCGCACCCGACTCTGTACGCGTGCGACTGATCCGCTCGCTGCAGCACGCACGTACAAACCTACAGCTCAGTATGCTGCTCTATCAGCGCTGTCGCGTCTGGATTAAACACCCTGATACCACTGTTGTTGTGTGCAGCGCTGCTATGGATACATGGAGGTCGGTGCTCCAATCACATAATGAGTTGGCTCTCGATGACGCTGATCTCGTCTCACAGTTTGTCTCGCACGGCCTTTCCAGTATTCGGCGAGCAGCACTGGCTTTGCTCGGAAAATGGCGGCCCAGCAGAAAAGCACTTAGTGGGAATGCTAAATGCGTTGAGGATATTAGCGACCGGCTGGTTGTTCATTTAAAATCGCTGCTCGAGAGCGACACGTTTGTGGTGGATCTTGGCGAGTTTCGACAGGGAGCTATTGTACTAGCTCGTGTTGAGGCTGCACGCGAACCAGGTGCTGCGTTTCAGAGCTGGAAGCTTACAAGCGAGCTTTTTGCGCGGGCTATGCGTTTATTTAAGGAATTACTGCCCAAAAAGCTGTCAAGTGAAAACGAGAATTACTTGCCACCGCTGACCACAGCAAGCGAAGACCCGCCCTATCGCGTTTTGGTGGTGAGCACAATGGTAGCAGTCAATATTGCCACAATCATTAGCAGCGATGAGACCAACACAGCAGCAGCATCTTTTATTCGAGATGCGTGGCAGACCATCGCAGAGATATGCGAGGCTGCGGGTCACGTGCGCTACATCAAACAATTCTTGCGCATCTCATGGGCATGGTGTACGAGCAGAGGTGCCGAGTCCGTAATTACCAGCTCTCTCAAAGATATGATGGGCTCGTGTAACCAACAGGTTGCCTACATAATTGTGGCCATTGCCTCTTCCAGGCGCCACTACGGGTTGTTTTCGGAACACTGCATCAAGAATGTCAGGCACTTTAGTGACACAGTTGCCTCTGTTAACCACAACGATCATGTGACTCGAGCAGCGTGGCATTCGGTACTGATAGTGCTAGCGCACTGCAGGCGGATCCCAGATCTGGCTACCCTTGATCTGGCTACCAGCGCCATATGCAATTGGTCGGCCCATGTCTGTAAACACGCTGATCAGCCAGAGCTGCACCGCATGGCTTATACACGCACAGGACCGCCTGCGTGGCTGTTTTTGAGTGCCATGGAGCTACTGGCAGCGAGCAGTAGATGGGCAGCTGTGGATCAGCTCAGCGATGCTCTTCCGTTGGACTTCCTTAGTGTCGAACTGCAGAATCAAGTTTATGCTATTTCCAAACTGGCAAAAGCCGAGCAGTCTGTTAATGACATTGCCGTGTTCTTACGACATGTCGATGCTTCGCTCAGTACGCTGCGCACCCTTGACAGACAGGGCGCACGGTGCACCTACCGGCTGTTCCTTATCCAACTTCGTCGCGAGCTTGTATACATACACAGTGAGTGGGACCTTCTTCAAGCATGTACCACAGATCATCCTGCCATGGCGTTTAGAGCAAAGTCGCTGCTAAGCCGCATGCGCGACCTTATGTCTCAGACAGATTTGGTGTGCTGTGCATTTCCTTCGACGGATGCAGTCACCCGGGAATGGCTTGCTCAGCTGCAGAGGTCTCTAAAAAGTGGCATGTGCCTTTTTGAGTCGGAGGAGCTGGCTGTTCAAAATACCAGCGCCGCTGCTCTTTCGGCCATTGGCAACCTTTTGCTCACATTTATGCCTGGTCCCTCGTTTTTTGTTGAGCCTTCAAACCCGAGGATTTGCGTTGAAACACGTCCGGAACTTGGAGGAGGCAACTCGGCTTTTGCTGTGTTTTCAGGAAGCCAGTTTCACTTTGCTGCTGAGGGTTTTGTGCAGCTGCCTCGCCACCCGTTGTCCATGTGCTTTCAGCGTGTTCGCATAGCAGTTTGGCTGTCGCGTCAGCCACTTGGCGATTCGGCCCAGGATCTGCTTGAATGTTCTAAATACTATGCCATTGCACAGCAATCCAAACGTTACTCTATCAATGGCACCTTTTCTGAATCCTCCAGCGATCCTGGAACCGATGAGCCTTCGGATATTATGTGGGACCAGGCAATCTTATTTGAGGCTCCAATTGACAGCGCATACTTTTCGTGTCCATGTGCTGTCACCACCCCTTCGCTGCGGACCATCTTTGGCCATGCTGACGCCAATATTCTTGCGCACATTCACATGTTTTGCGCACTACTCGACACATCCGGCCATGTCTGGTGGACAGGGCCTCACATCAGCCATCCCCTGCTAGTATCTACAACTGCAAAGTCTTGATAGTATTGATACTTCATATTTAAAAAAGTGAACTACTTTAGTAGCTCGGGCATGTTGTAGAATTGCAAGAGTGATTTGGGGTTTGCCAGCGTCGATGTGGTTTTCTCGTCGATCTTGACAGTGCGCAATGCAACATCTACACCCTCTTCCTGTGCCACACGATAGAGCTCGCTAATAAGCGCCTTGACTGCAATCTCAACCTTCTTTCCGTTTAGGGTATACGGGATCCCTGTCGTTGCTGAGAGAACCAAAGCGGGTACGTGTCTTGGAGACAGTCGTGTGCGGATATGTGTGCGGATTCTGCCCACAATGTCTGTCGAAAACTGATGGCCATCTGCCATCTGCAGGATCATCACAACACGCTCATCTGCACCCTGTCGCTGCGCAACAACCAGCGAGTCAGTGACTTCAGGGTATGTGTCGACAATGTTGTAAAGTTCCGCACTCCCAAAACGCACACCTGCTGGATTAAGCGTGCCGTCGCTACGCCCAAGCATCTGCACGCCCCCTGTTGTGCCATTAATGACTATAAAATCGCCCTGATACCAGACATGAGGATACCGCTCAAAGTACGCCGAGTGATAGCGCTTGCCACCATTGTCGTTCCAAAAGTAGACTGGCATGCAAGGAAATGGCTTTACGCATACCATATCACCGCTTTGTCCAAAAACCGGCTGATTTGGGCCTACCCAACATTCAACGGCCATTCCCAGGCCCCGCGTCTGAATCTCGCCGCGATGTACCGGAAGCGACGTATTTGCACCGCAGAATAATGAGCAAATGTCTGTCCCGCCAGTAATAGAACTCAGGCATACGTCGCTTTTGATGTGGTTATACACAAAGTCAAAGCTATCTGGCTTTAATGGCGATGCAGTTGTATATATAGCCTTTAATGACTCTAATGAGTGCTTGTCCCCTGGCCAGTATCCAACATCTTCAAGCGATTGGATATATTTGGCAGACGTCCCAAAGGCAGTGATTCCCAGCTGGTCGACCATGGTCCACAATACACCAGGTTCTGGCGTCAACGGTGATCCCTCATACAGAACAATCGCTGCGCCCACGGTTAGCGCGCCAACAAGCCAATTCCACATCATCCATCCGGTGGTTGTATAGTAAAAAAGAACGTCATCAGTCCCCAGATCTTGGGTAATCTGGAGCTCCTTTCGGTGCTGCAGCAGAATGCCCCCTGCTCCGTGCACAATGCACTTTGGTTTTCCCGTTGTTCCAGAAGAGAAAAGGATTAGCAGCGGATGATCAAATGGAAGCTGTTCAAATTCCAGGCTGGCATTGGTGTCGGCAGATGCAAGAAAGTCGTCCCACAAACAAACATTAGGCACCGAAGATAGATCAGCTGGTGAGCCACTATTAAACGGAACCACAATAACCCGCTGCAGTGAAGGCAGCTCCCGGGAGACGGCTGCTAGCTTCTCGACATGGGAATGAAGCTTGCCATTGTAGCATGTGGCGTCCGTAGAAATCAAAAGCTTTGGCTGAATTTGAGCAAAACGATCAAGAACTGCTGTTGTACCAAAGTCAGTTGATGTCGAGCTCCAAACTGCGCCAATGCTTGCTGCTGCGAGAAACGCAACTACAGCCTCCGCGATGTTTGGAGTATACCCTGCAACCCTGTCTCCGGCAGTCACCCCTGCTCGGCGCATAGCTGATGCACACAACCTGACTTTATTGTGCAAATCGGCGAATGTCGTGATTACTATACTCCGACCCTCTCCCAGCGAATATAACGCCGTTCGCTGGCTGCTAGCCATCCTATCAAGGGCATTCTCCGTATAGTTAAGCGAAGCGCCCACAAACCACTTAGGGATCTCGTCCATAGCCTTGTCACTTTCAAGCGTGAGTGTATAGTCCGAACTAGACTTGGTGCCCGTATACTCCCAGACATCGCTCCAGAACAGTTCGATGTGCGTAACAGACCAGGTATACAGCTCCTCATAAGTGACTACACCTGAAACACATAACGACAATGATGTAAGAAAACGATATGTGGATGCATAAGCACTTCAACAGCATTCTTCAAATGGAATACCCTGGTGACTTACCTAACGCGAGATCCCGTTTAGTGTTAATAAACTCTCTGAACTTGTGCGTGTTTGTAGCTAGAGGCGTTTGGGGCTTCCATAACGGCTCCTCGGCATTTCTCTTGGTTGCGACGCCTGCAACGACAGCATCATTGGACCCGTGGGTCATTGCGTTATCTAAAAGCGCACTGTAGAGGCAGTGGAGTTAGTAGAAAATGTATGTGTAGTCAGGTAAGGCGCGTTGGTAAAGCAGAAGAGGCAGGGCCGTTTTACCTACTTTTTCAAGCTTTAACGGTTAAAAGCGTGGGAAACATGTTTGCAGATCTCTAATCAAGTCAGGCGATCGCTAAACCAGAAGTGGGAGATTTCATTACAAGTTTACGAAATCTAAAAGAGCGCATGTTAGGTAATTTAGTTTTTGTTCTAGAGTGGTGGTGACTACTCCAAATGTTGCTGTAGTCTATGCGTTTTAGGGTTGCTTGGTGCTCTTTCTGCGGTGCTTGGTGGGCTTCTGCAGTTAATCAGTAGAGGAAACAGTACTCCCACGCTGGAAACGCTCAGGAACTCCCTTCCCCTCATACAGGCGGAATAAGATATGCCGGAGGCTTAAAACAGCGGTAACATTGCAATTACAGTACCTCAAATTAAAATAAGAATCGGGGAATAGATTAGTAGAAGAAACGAGAGAAAGATCCCGTCGCATCATGGGCTCAGAACACTTATCTTTCATACAGTAGAGAAGTTGCCGCTTTCTTGATGACCTGTTTTTTTTTTTTTTTTTTTGAAAGAGCTCAAAGCCGCAAATCACATCCAATATATACAAACATTTCTATATGCTAGGTGATTTTGCCTAACCAATTTTACTTAGCATACAAATAAATCCAATTTTTTTAGAGTGAGAAAGGCTCCAAATATGGCGCATTTACCACCTTTATCTAGCATTGGCCATAAACAGACACGGTTGCACAAAAGCTAACAAAACATATAGAACATTACAAAAAAATAATGAAATTTTTTTTTTTTGTTTCTTTAGGATTTGGGCCCCAGTGCCAGGTTAAATATTTTAATTAAATGACATTAAGAAGACGTAGAAATACAAAATATGCAAAGCTTTTTAAGAAAAATTGTTAGGTTCCATACAGAACCAAAGACAGACCTATTGAGCAACAGAGGATTTGGGAGAACTCTTGAGTAGACTCTTGTTTCAATGCTAGTGCTTAACATTTAGCACTTTGCTACAGCGTTCTGTGTTGCTGTGAAAAAGGTCAGGGGTAGCTCATATAGAAGAACCCATGCGCATTTTTCATCATCAATACTTCAAACACCGTCGCTACCATTTTCTGTGGGCGTACATTATAAGCTTTATCAGCACTTCTAGCAGTCTTTGCTTTGCGGACAGTCAGATCAGAGCACGTGTTGGTGCCGTTTTGTGGTTCTGAGTAGACAAACAACAAACCATCGCTTTGTTTACTGCCAAACCCCTGTATTTTGCAGCGACTCGGACAAGACGACGGAAATGCCGATATAATAATAGAGTTGCTTATTGCAAACGCAACAGCAATGCTGTAACTGAAAGCTAACTTCATTGGTAAAATCCATATAATTGTAGACTTGTAAAGAAAAAGGCACTCGGCAACCATAAGCCCACCGCTTAACCATTATGAGATTAAGACACGGTCTAGGTTCCCCGGTAGTCATTACTGCATGTGGGTGTCGGTTGGACCTCACTTGTGGGGGGCTAGGCTGCTTGGTCGTTTTTGCAGTAAAGGGTTAACTCTAGACTTGGGCACTCCGGCTTTTTATTATCTAGCAGTGGGTCCTTTTCAAAATACGCGTACATGGTTTTGTGTTTATTGCGTCTGCTCTTTATGATGATGTAATGTGGGGTTTTCTACATGGCCGCTATTGGGATCATATTTAATAATTTGGTAGCTGGCTGGGACACTAATCAAGTGTTGGAATTGTCACAGTTCTGCATTTTTAATGTTGGCCACCGCAGTTATTTACCCTCTTCTAGGATTGAAAAACTTTTGAATCAAGCATTATAACTGTAAACACTTGCGATGCGCTGATAGCAGCAACCCTTAATGTAGCCTTGAAAACAATGCCAATGTACTCACCTCAATGTTCTATCCAGTTTTTGTATCTCATTCTCCGTTCTATAGTAGATCCCTATTGTTTGAACATCAAGGAGGCGTTACTTAAACTGAAGCTGGTAGATGTGCGCAAGGTCATTAGTAGATATAGAAGTCACTATGCTAGTTAATTTTGCATGGAATCTGACAAGGTTGCATATTTTGAAGACATGTTTTTGTATAAAAAGCTACCCAATGGCGAGTAACTCAGGAACTGGAATAGCCTTGGTTTTTGCCTTACTTCCATTGCCCTTTGAGTGTAGGGGTCGTTGGCAGTATTATTGGCGGTGGAGTAGGAAGCAACCAATGGCAACTACCCCTGTCCTGCGACATTGGTATAATTCGCAGTCAACAGCACTGGCAGTTACAGCCCACGGAGCATCAATATGTTGCTGTTCTGTTTCTTGATCTTCTCTCGTCTGCCAACGCCAACGACGCATGCCTACGACGCAAAACACAATACCACTCGCTGCCAAAGATTACCTTGACTGACGCAAGTATTATTTTTTATGCGCCAAAAGTTTTCTTAAAAACAGTAAAGAGATGTTGTTGCTGCGTAATGATTAAAACTTTACCAAACATTAGAACAAGTAATATTATACCAACTACATACTCTTTAAAATGGAGCATCATCACAACATACTACTGTTATAATACACAAGAACTCTGTGGTGTTCTCTTTAATAAGACCTGAAATGTCCTGGCTTCATGTTTCTAACACAAAAATAGAAAATAAACAGCTGATGATAAGCGCAATGTGTAAGGATAGTGCATGTGGCAAACATGCATTTGAACCACGTTAGTCATGTCACCTATTTTTCCTGAAATTGCTCTAGATAATCCGTAAGACGCGACGCACCTTGACTCCACATCCGGCGCAATGTATCTGCCTCGTTTGAGTTAAGAAGCCGCTGCGCAATCTCCCGCGCGTTAGAGCTTAATTCCTGCAGGTCAAACTCGCCAGACATACCCCTCGCATGGCCAGCTGTTTGAGACGGACGACCAAAGTATTGGTCGGAGCCGACACTGCTAGAGTGGGAAAACTGTGCGGACCGCACAACTGGATCTTGCGGCGAGTTGTCCCCAAAGAACTGCGCAGACGAGATGGATTTGCCACTTGAAAATCCCCCCTGCGTTCCTGCGTCAGCTGGTGCATGTTTTGTAGCCGCAAATCCAGTTGCTCCAAAGCCACTAGGCCGCCCGTCTGTACCAGCTGCACTGTTGTTGTTCGCACCGTTTGCACCCGTCATTCCAAAGCTTAGGCGACCAAAGTCAGAGTCAAGCTCGCTCAAATTGCTGGGGGCGCTGTTGCTTCGTGTTGCACTCGATGTCGTAGGCTTCTGGGTAGTCTGCTTGGACAACGTACTAGCGACCCCTGATGCGTTTGGAGAATCCAGAGACACAGCATCGCGCATTGCTTTCAACCGCTCTTCCTCACGAGCTTCGGCTTCTGCACGTGCGGCTGCTTCCTCAAAATTAGCTATAGGCTTCACACCCAACTTCTGTGCTCCGCCCAGTTTCCTCGCCCCGCCCAGCTTCTTGGCTCCTAGCCCGCCACCAGTCGACTTTAACACACTCGTGCGCGCCTTAGATACAACCGGCTTTTGTCCACTAACTACCCGCGCAAGAGGAGCTGTACTGGGTTTCTGCTTGAATGCTGCGTCGCCACTATCCCCCGAAGCAGCTACTCCGTCGCTTGTACCCGCCCCTTCGTCTGATGTGCTGCTGGGGTCCATTATAATTGAGGGTGGAGCAAGACCTGCGTTGGAATTGATCCCAGCAGACGACGATGCAGCAGCATGCGCCAGACTTTCGCTCTCAAAAAATGAATCAGCAGTTGCCGTACCCGGTGCTGGCTCGGTAGAACCGACATAAACGCGGCCGTCATTGGTGTTTGCCAGGTCCTGTTGTGCCAGCTTGAGAATATGTGCCTTGTATTGTTGTGCAACCCGCCCTGTATACTTGGATTTGGCGTCACTGGTCGATCCTCCAGCAAGTGCTCGTGCGCCACCGTTTTGGCGCCAGAATGCAGCAGCGTTAGAGTTGCCGCCTACCTTCATCGTACGCAGCTGGTTCCAAGACCATGAATCCAGCACGGTAGAGCGGACAAACGAGATGTGAACACCCATTCCACGGTGAACCGCTGAACAATCCATACATAGGTAAACGCCGTATGTTACACTTGACCACGTAGGATTCTTATTACCGCAATCAAAGCAGGTGCGATTCTCGGGTTGTCTGACGCAAAGCTGCTTGAAAAGCGCCTCTGTGTCCTGCTTGGTAGGAGGATTATCTGTCATGGCTGAAGGTTAAATAAAAAAAAGCTCTCGATTTCAATATATTGTAGCTTCTAACCGGGATGCAATAACAGATGAGAAATTCAAGCAATAATGTACAGGGTTGGAGGAGTGCACAAATTGAGCAGCAAAAAGCGTATAAGCTTCTGCGGCTTGATGGCACAGATTCTGATTATAGAATCAGCGGATTTAAAAGATAGTCCGTTTACGAGATTCGGGGGTCGAGATACACCCCGAAACAAGCGGGTAGTGTGTACACATGGATACTGCAATTCCGCCGTTTACGATGCACTAGAGACAGGATGAATCGATGTGACGTACCGCCCCTCGCTGCAATATCAAGACAGAAGTGCATGTAGTGCGGACATGCTTTATTGACAGAATAGCAGCGCATGCTGCTTCCACCGCATGAGCAAGTGTGAGTTCGAGAGAGTAACTCTGTGATTGGCTTGTTTTTTTTTGTCAGAGTGAGTCATGCATTCTCGATGTATGCATGAGAAATGAAGTGTGATCATCCTCCGAGCTAGCATAGAATAATGATGCAAAAAAAATATCACATTCATAATGACCAAGCCAATTGCAGACAAGCTGTGTTTGATTGAGTCTTGGTTTTTATCTCAAAAGGCTGCTTTTTTTGTTGGTGATGCTAACATGTTAAACATCTTGTGGCAAACATGGGATTATCGCCAACACCGACAAAAGCAAACAAACCATCCACACAATCACAAGGCTATTCTGCTTTCTACATAATGTATCATGTGTTTGCTTACTGTGTACATATCGGCTTTGTGTCTATGTAACAACAATTTCAATCATGCAGACGCCATTGCATGATGTTGCAATGTTCCTAGCATAGTACCACTCCCGTGTAAGAATCTGTTGCTGGTCAAACATCGAGCAAACAGTGCATATCTTCACCTGGAGAACACGAGTTGGCTTCTATTCAATATAAGCAAGCTGGTATAGTATAAGCCTGGGGCTCGGGCTTTCGTTTGAAATGCACGCCTGCATTGTCCCTCTCAATGGATTTGAGAGTTGGGGCTGTGTAAAACGACAGCCTAAAAAATCCACAAGCGCTTCTATATTCAATATATTGCCAGCAACATTGGGGGTTTCAAGTCTAAATACTTTAGACACACAAAAGAGGCAGTCTAACCGAAGCTGGTTCGGAACACTGGTAGGTTGTGTTTAATTAACAAATAAAGTAGTCTGCAACATATCTAGTAATATCCAAACTTGGATAATGAACGCTGGGGCTGTGCCTTAAGGTTAACACTTGACCTTTGAGTAGGCTTACTTATGCACACAAAAGTACATATTTAGGGTGTTGCAAGACTGGGCATGCAGATGATATTCCAACACCAAGTGACTGGAGGTGTGTTGGGCTTGCTGCGGAATGCAAACATTTCAAAAATAACACGACCGCTGCTCTATTGTGCAGCAGTCCGTGCAAAGGGCTTTTTCCACCACCATTAAGCACATCTTCTTGCGCTACGGTGTACTTTCTCGATGATATTTGCAGAACCCCTTCTAGGCGCTGCCGATGGTCATTCACTTATGCAAGTCCCCTCCCTTTTCTTCCTCTATTTACGCACTTTTTGCTTTTGGCTGTAGTGGAGAAAACTGTTCCTTGTCTCTGTTATGCATCATTCCTCCATTGGACGGTTTGTGCTACATTTCCCCGCTGTCATGTAGTAACAGTAGGAAAGGATATAAATGGAGGACACCTTGCCATATCAAACACTGATGCCAATAAGTCTACATTACACTTTGATCGTGTCTACTCCGCATTACTTCCTATCCAATTACTTTCTGTCGCAGTTGGGTTTTTTATTATATGCTTAAAATCCAATAGCTCCTGTTTGGTAAGAAAATATAGTGGCTTTCTTAAGCCCCTACAAACATAACTTTACTACTATTTTCCATAATTAACAGCTGCGTTTTATCATCCCAGACATTCAAAAGCGTATTCTAGCGAGGCCATCACTGCAGTCATTATCAGAATCATCTGTCTGGCTTGTCAGTCATGTGCACTTTCAAGCGCATGTCTGTATATGTACAACAACACCATTTATTCCTAAGCCAAAATGGGGTTTCCACTTAAAAGCTATATCAGATTCGATTCTCAAGCATACACAAAAACACTTTATGCGTCTAATATCTAAAACTATATATGCCCCCCCCCCCTATAAGACTACTAATTAGCACGAGCTCTCTTATTTTCTGTGTTTTTTTTTTCCAGTTGCAAACATCAACTTATTAAACTCACTAAACCTACTCTTGGATTATATAAAAGCAAGTTGGTTTTGACAATGAATAATTCCTAAACTCATGTGCCTTTCCAAACTTTGTTGCCGGGTTTCTTGACACTATCAATTACTATTTTTTGAATAGCACGTCACCTAATCCCTATATATGTTTTTTTACTGCAGTACAAATGTCTTGGATCATCTGGTTAGTAACTACATTGCTGGTCAATGTAATATCAAACCTACCCATGTTTTGTCAGTTAGTATTCCATTTGACTGCGTTCAGTTGCATGGGCTTCCATGTAAACTTACAACAGCACCATACCTGCTGATCGCTGACACAAATCCGCTCTCACTAGCCACCAATTTTGCTTAATTAGGCATATGCGTGAGTTTTTGGGCTTTATTGCATTTGTCTCCATTTGCTCGAATACAGAAGGCCATTGTTATTTCAGGCGCTGTCATCTTGCACCTCCACTCCCCCTTTTACAAATGTTGTGGTACTAAAATAAGACCTACTTCAATGTCTATCGACACCTACCTTTTTTCTGACAAATCCCTATGTAGGTCATATATTCTCGACCATAGATAGATATTTTTTTGCGCCCTCTTCTGTTATTGAAGCTGGCATTGCTATGGAACCTATCACCACTGAGCACTCACTAAACTGGTGCCGCTTGTGCTACGTATGCCTGTCTTGTAAGCGAAACCCACGTCTTATTTTCCAGTCACCATCATGTGCTTGCGAGGAATACCAGATTCGTCATAATGCAAAAGAAGTGCAGAAAAATGGAACGACAGACTTTAGATATCGTCGTCTAAATGCAGATGAAAACAGGGGTCTTGTTAATTTATGGCAGCAAATGGAGACACAAGCACCGCCTATCGAGCCAAGTCTTACCAGGGCAAATCTTTGTGGAACCTGTCAACAGCGTTTGCGTCGTGCAGTGGAGGCTGCGCGTGAACCTTTGGATGAAAACAGAGGTGCAGTTACTGCTGACTTTCGTCGTCACCGCTCGATCCGTGCAACGATACAAGAAAGTACTGCCAGGGCGACATCGCGGCATGTTAACAGCATAGAGCTGTCTGCTACAAGCACCTATCCGGTGTCAACTCCAAGAGATGAATCGCCAAGCAGCGATTTGGCGACTAATCTGTCTTGCATTCAGCAGCAGTCTACGCTGCAGGATATCTCCATGCCAGAGCTCACTCGCCCTCTGCCTGTATCTGCCTCCACAACGAGCGCCACTCCTGCTCGATCTGGAGCTGCATACAATAGCAGGTAAGTCAGGCTATTGCTGTTGCTGTTGTTAAAACTTATAAGCAACATGGCTTTTTTTTCACAGGATTGTGGCGCCAGTGCACTGATGCAAATACCAGGACATTGCTGAACCTGCTATGACAATGTCTATGATGATTGCGCATAAAATCTATCCCCCTAATTGTACTAATGCCATGTTGCTTTATTCTTGCAACCAATGGTTGTTATACAGACGCCAGCTCTTCTATTATGAATGTGAGTGAGGCTTTAGGATGCCTCTGCTGCCTAACTCAGTCTTATGCTGCATCTGGAGCTTGGGGTGTTGTGTGCTGCGGGCCATTGTGCACCAGCTGCGCATATTTCCACAAAGGGCAACATAATATCTCCTCACACATACGCAACACAACTAATTAATTTGAAAAAAAAAAACTGTCTGCACTTACTTCATTTTTAGTACTTTGCATATAAATGTGCTGGATGCAGGCGAAACACTCCTAATCTCAGAGAGAGTTTCCGGGAGCATGTCCCTTGCGGAGCTACTCTATGCATACTACCCAGATGCTCCACGACATCTGCTGTTTAGAAATCAGTCAACGAGAACACTTGTTCCGCCCTGGTCTCCAGTCTCACGACTAGTACACAATACCGATGAGATACTCATCAAAGTTCAGTTGCCACAAGGTGTACCCAGGGCGCAGTGGCTAACACAAGAACAGATACCAACGCCCATGTCGTCTTCTCTCCTTGCACCGATTCATGCTACACATCTATATCCAGAGACACCGCCTCAGCACCGTAGCCACTCATCTCATTTTGATAGCCTGGCAAACTACGCCTATTTCACTGCCCCAGCACCACAAATTGACAATGATCAGCATTATAACGCCAGCCATTCCAGGTCTTCCATTCCAACTGGCTCCGATCCTCCTTTATCTATACCAAATATTGTGAATAGTACGCAATGCGAAGCTTCGATTAATTGCTTTCGCAGTATTAACCAACAAAACCACCCTAACACTTTGCCGCGCCTCAATATGGATCATGCCCTTCGAACATCTGCCACGCGTAACACATCTTTACAGCCAATAATAAGAAAACGCTTTCGGCCGAATGATAGTTCCAACTAGCTTAAATGGTACTGTTTAATTGCTTTTAATAATTTTGTTGACAAAACCTAACTGAATCTGAATGCATATATTCTACTCAAAGCAAGTGGATGCCTTTTATACGCAAAGTTGGCTTTATTATATGTTTCAAGACAAATATAAACCCATGCAAATCTATAAATTTGGGTTAAATATAGAGGTAACTAAAAATTAACAGCATCTCTAAAGTTTAGCATTAATTTAGAATCAAAGACCTTATGTAATTGGCTTTTATGTCCAGTGGATTCATATATTTAGACGCATAGTGCTAATCAGAATATAAACTCCTTATTATGACATTGTGCCCATGTTATACAAATAACTTTATTTTTGGCGTCAGTAAAAGAAGCCGCAAGAGTTTAGGCTATGGAAAAACTTCATTTATTATCTTCAGTATCTTTTCTACTGCATTTTTTATTTCTTGTCTCAACGCAACAGAAACCATCTTGCACAAAATTTAGGAATTTCACTGCTTGTAATAAAAAGTTCTGGTTATAGAATGCTTGTTCATCGCAAAAATTGGTGTCGTGTTTGTGGCACTTGTCTTACCTGCCCTCGAACGAACAAGTCCTTATTTCAGCAAGGAAGCTGCAACTGCATTGAGCGTCAGATAAACCACATTCATCCAGATAAAGTTAAAGGCGACATGTTGTTTAGCTTTCGGTACCGCCATCTCAGTGCTGAGGATATTGACATTCTTTGTGAGTTGCGGCCAAAATTTTTGTTTGATACTCCCCCAATTGAACGCGATTTAGTACGGGCTAACATCTGTAGCACATGTCAACAGAGGCTTCGACGGGCGCGTCTTAACAAACAGCGCCGGTGCCAAAACACAGAAATTGATCAACCAATAGCGGCTGGATCCTCGAGTCGAGTAAATAAAGATAATCCAAACTATTCAAGCACTCGCGCAACCATGGGTATTGTAGAACTTCAAAAAAGACACGGTTCGCGTCAATTAGATCTATCGCGTGGTTGTTGGAATACCGGTGCCATCACACCTCAGTTTCATGACTCGGCAGTACGCAGCACACTTCAGTCAGTGTCGCATGCGTCTTCGAGACAAACTGGTACACCGGCGCGTTTCTTACAGAATAACAAAATGCAGACGGATGGAACAACCAATATAGAGCCAGCGCCATTTTTTCGACCATCCAATATGCTTGAGCAAACTCCCAGTTGCATTTTGCCGTCTGCAAACACTAGTGCCATCGATGTGCTACATCCACCAAGCAATATAATAAGTGGCGTAAAGCCAACGTGGAAAGTCCGCAGCGATGCTTGCATCAGACCAAGAACTCTCCACAAAAATACATTTGGCCTCCAGATGATCGCAGAACAGGTGTATTCTGAACCACAGTGTGACATCAGAAGAAACATGTCTGAGAGTATAGAAAATATTATGCCAAACACCCAAACACCCAATGACAACAGCAAATGCATAGAAGACGACCCAGACAAAACACACGTTGATCTTGACATTGCCGAGAATAGCAAAGAAAAATGTTTTGCTAAGCCATCACCACTGCTGCTGCCGCTTCCACGGTCCCTATCTCGACCTACATCCCCACTGCCTGCACTTCCTTCTCTACACATGCTTCTGCCTGCATTAAAAAAATGCGCAGTGCAGGATGGTTGCTTTTATGCAGAGAATCGAAGCGGTGATATTGGAAATTCACTGTCAGTCGAAAGGTAAGCAAAATTTTTCCCAACACAACATATCCGCCGCTGCACAAATCCCCTGCGACCCATCTCCACAAATGTGAGTGGATCTTGGACACAATGCTGCCTTTGCTATATATAAGACATCGTGCTTGTATCATTCTTGTATCTGCAGTCCCGAAATTTTTTACAAGCACGCACCACGTATCAAAGCTAATTTTTGCATAGGAGCAAGGAAATTAATTTATGCTGGCTTCCTCGACAATCTGTAACGAATGTTTTAAATGCATGGTTTTCCACAATGTTGACTAACAGACGTTTTGTTGAGGAGACCGCCAATAGCAATGTGGTAGCCCTATATGTGCAAAGTCAGACTGAGAAGACATGTTTTGGTGACACATCTTTAACATATATAAGTATGTTTTTGCCGGTGAAACCTGTTAACATAACATAAAAATAAGTTGTCCATAAAATTGATTAATAGCTTAATTATTATAAATACCCATCCAAAGCGTCTCAGCTACCAATACACATATCACCCTGTGCAGATTATCTTGGTCTGCAAAGTATGCCTGTTTGCAATATACATTTTCAACCGCTAGACAGCTAACAAGTGACGTCCATAAATTTGCGGTATTCATTTGCCGCAATTTAATTGCTATATCAAATTATTACTGTAGCATGATCCCAAATATTGAGTTCCGAGACGCTGTCAACTCTATACTATTTAGAGAATCTCTGAGCGAGGACTACCCGCTAGAAGATGTGTTTATGCAATATTACCCTGATTCGCCACAATCACTTCTCTTTTACATGCAAGGGAACATTGCACTACCAAGAAGGTCAACCTTGGGTGGGTTGTTTAAACAGTACAATGTAAGGGAGCTACCTGTTGTAATCTGGGCTAGAATGCCGGTTTCGGCCAACCCAGGACACCAGCCGCAATGGCAGGCGGTTACTTAAATATCATATAAAAACAACATCTTATACAGGTATAATACGCGGAAGTCCCTGCGTAGACAAACAAAAAGCCAGGGGCTAAAGGGTTTTATTTGATTAAGCACAGTTCTGCAAATAAAAATAACCGTCTGCTTAAGGTCTAAGAAAGAAAGACAACCCCTCTAAAAAACAATTCTGGAAGCCAAACCTACAGATTATAAGATAGATCTGTATTGAATAGTTTCTGGATAAACTACGCAGATGCCTCGCGAGCCAACCGACGCTGCTTGACATCCCAGTTATACACACGCGCAATGTTGACTTCCATTGTGGTGATTTGATCGCGCAGAAACTCCAGATCATCGATGGCGTCCTTGAGGCTGGTTTTGGCCGATGAAAGCTTACCAGACAAAAGCTTCTCGGCTTCGTCTAACTTGTACTCAAGCATGACATTTGCACCAAGCCACAGATTGACAGTGTCTGTAGGTGGAATAGTTGCGTGTGCATATAGCGTGTCGTTGACCTCAAACAGGGTCTTTACTGGCTCGCTGGAATCCTGACTGTCGCAGAGATGTTCCACAATAGCAAGGGTCTTTTCGATTTCGGGGATTTTGTGTTCAAGGGCTGCGCGCTGTTGCAGCTTACTATTTTCCATAAACTTGTACTTGCTCGCGGTTTCGCTGAATTTGCGAAGTGCTGCATCGGGTGTGTCACCCTTCATGTACTCGTCGACGTCCTCGACAAATGGCGCTTTGGGAATCCCGCGAGGGTTGCTTTCCATGATGCTGAGATCGATAATTATGTTTTTCCGGGTCCTCTGCACCGCAGGTCGGGGTTTGTTATGTTAGGGGTTAGCTTTAATAATAAAGATATAAAGACTACCTGGCTTGCAAAAAAAAAACACTAAGAGTACGCACACTATGGTTAATGAGTAGATTGTTGCAACGGCAACATATAAATGAAGTGTTAAAAGCTCCATCCTATACAGTTGGCCATCAGGCGTGAACGATGATCCAAAAGTAATGACTGGTGCATAGCCTTTTGTGGGCCCGCTCACATGTTCAAGGTTTGTAGAGCCCATGGGGGTCTTCAATATCTTGTATTTCAATGAAAAGCTGCCAACGGCAGCAAATGTGTGTACAGAAAAAAGAGGAGGTCTACGAAAGATGAAAGCTTTGCTGTCCCTCGGAGATGGCCTGCCTCCATCGCTGGGCAAGCACATCGAAGGATGAATATCTAGGAAGCTTGATAAAGTTTGCACACGTCATCACACTTGGCAGATAATCGTCTGGCTTGAATGGTGGGGAAGTAGAACGCGGCACTAGCGTCAGCGGAGGCTGGAGGGAACGGAAACCACCAAGCGGCAAACGTGGGGAGCCTGTAACAAACTGAAGAAGCATGCGGCGATCAGAGTTGTCGAGCGATGTCAGAAACTCCAGAAACATTTGCACCTCGGGCGAAGAAAGAGAAAAGCCATGGTCGGTCTTAATAGCGCCCACAAGCTCATCCATAGACCAATGCATATTGCTGTCCAACTCCTGGCCAACAAGATTACACAGCTCGGCAGGCGTGAATATTAGCAGATTCTTGCTGGAGAAAACCCGATCAAAGCCTTCGCAAAAGGCAGCTACTTGAACGCGGACGCCTGTGTAGAGAGTCCAACTGGCCACAAGATCAATGTACGAGTGAATGTTTTTGATCGTGATTGGTATCTCTGCGCCACCCGGACGCAGCTCAATATCAGGACGACCGGGAAGCGTAAAGTCAAGAGCCAGGTCTTCAACTGAAGCCTGGTCGTTGGGATGGCGGATAGAGTCAATAGCTTCCTGTACCTGCGCCGGCGAGAGGTCCTCGCGAGCATAAATATCGCGAGTGGCATCAACAAATTGGTTCATATAGCGCAGTGAGTTAGTCAAGTCTGCATCCAGGGCCTCAAGCTGAAACCATGTCCAAGTAAATTCACTACCGCCGCCATGCAGTGTTTGTAAGTAGCGGTGAACTGCGGCCCAGAACACAGCGCTAAGCGGTATATCCAGAATACGGCCGTCAATCAGACCCTTTGCGACAAAGTGTCCGATAAATCTAAACAGCTCCGTGGCACGGTCAACTTGAGGCAGAGAAGCGGCAACAGTGCGTAGGGACTGCTCGGACTGAGAATTGTTGCCAATGTTGCTGGCAGACCTCCCTGCCGCCTTTTCAGGATCAATACAGGCTGGATATAGCCCGCGTTTCACATCAACATACTTGACAAACGGAGGCGAAGTAACGTGACCGTAAGTGTCTGCCTCTAAAACAGGGGAACACTCATTACGCCATAACTCAATACTACTCTCCTGCAGGCAGCGCGATACAGTGGCATAAAACTCAAGCGTAGGGCCAATTCCAGAGCCAACTTCGTCAAAGTACTCAACCTCAAGAATAGACTTGGGCGACCCGTAAAGTTCAATGACTTTGAGAGCCGACTCGAGCATGCGATGGCGCGATATGCGCACCTTTTGGCGCTGAACATGTCCAAGTGGAATCTGCAGTTCAGGTGAGGCGTGAACGGTGGAATGTAGCTCGCCGCGAGCTATGGCCTGCCAACGGTTGATGTTGCGTGAGTAGCCGAAGCAAGTGGCTTGCATAAAGGCAACACGCAGCTCGAAAGGAATCAAAAAGGGAGCGGCGGTAATAAGATGGCGACACCAGTCCGGAAGTGCCGAGCATACCACCATTAGTGGGTCATCGAGCTGACGAGCAGTCTTAACGGAAATCTTGCGGTTGACAAACAAAGGACTCCAGTCCTCCAGGAAATAATAACCGAACAAGTGCGCGGACGACATAGCCTGAGGAAGCAAGTCATATATAAACCGCAGCAGGCGCACAATATCTGCAGCCTGCTCGCCAATGCTGGCATCCAAACCCTCACAACTCTCTGTAGAGAATGAGTCGCCTGGCAAATGATCTTTAAACTGCACGTCACAGACCGACGGCGGCAGTGGACCAGAATTCACAACAAACTGCAATTTAAAAGACTGGACCCATGTATTTGTGCTCTTCAGCTCGGCATCACGCTGACAAAGATCGTAAACAGTGCGGAATATGTTGTCAGATGAGGCAACTACCTTTTTGTTTGCGCCGGCGCTAAGCAAGAATGTGAGGTGCCAGTCACCTTGCTCCTCCAGAGCAGTGTCGTGGGCAGCAAGACAAACATGGTCATCAGCAGCAGAGGTATGAACAATAGACGTACTGGCGATATGAGCATTGCTATCAACAGTATAGTTGGCAGCAGAAGGTCCTTCGCTAACACTGTCCTCGTCATGGTCACTTATACTGTTATCAGTCGTCAAACCCTCTAGTAGCCCTGCAGTACGAAGATTAATGCCCGAAGCACGTGCGATTACCTGCAACATACGCAAATGGTCTCGCTGGCGTTTGGATATGTTATTGTTAGGGCTATCATGACAATTGGCAGATGTCGGATCTACCGCCACGCTCTCCAGCTGTGCCCGACGTAAAGGAGATGCAATAAGCGGTTTAGAATTGGAGCCACAGATAGGCGACAAGGCAGCAGCAGGCTGGACTTGTCGTCTGCGGCGTCTGCGTTCACGCGCGCTGCGGACCAGAAGCGCTATGCGTGGACGCAGGTATGTCTCCAACACGCCAAAAGTAGCAACAGCATGCACGCCAAGCCGTATTGGTTGAAAAGAGTCTCTCACAAGATCCATCATGCTAGATAAACTCTCTGTGTCGGCACAATTCGCACCAGAGCTGGCTGCGGTCATGCGTGCTGCAGCATCAGCAGAGGCAGGGGAAACGGAAAAGCGAAGCTGGCGCGACAGCATACAAGCAGGTGAACGTGACGCGTCGGCGACAGGCTGGAAAGCCTCCTGAACGCGGAGCTGCTCAGCAATTCCCAAGGCGTCTTGGAGGCGGCTCAACAGCACTCCCAGAGCGCTGGTGGCAATAGAGTCTGGCCGAGAAGAACCATGACAGCGTAAAAGATGCTGCACTACATCGACCGCCAGTGCTTGGCGGCTGCTGCGTGCGCGAATAAGTGCTTGAGTCACAGCCTGCACAAGCCCGCTCTGCATAAGCTCATGACAAGTGGCACTTTCAGGAGAGATCAAGCGCTCTGCAAGCGCCTCAATACAAGAACGCAAAGAGTCGTCCGTACAATCAAACGCCTCAAGGCGCGCGGCCAGCAATTTTAACGGCCGCATAGCACCGCATTCGCCCTCGGGCATCTCTGCATCGCTAGTAAGAGAAAAATCTCGGAGCAGCGCACGTGCCTGCAATGCGACAAAGCAGACCAATGGCTCAGCGTTGCATGCGTGTGCAACCGAAGCGCCTCCGGCAGAAAGCAATAGGTGATGTGAGTCCCCAATAGTCCCGTTGCAATCCAAGGCAGAAATGTGAGAGGTGACAAGATTAAAACCGCTTGCTATGTGCGTGGTGCTGGGTAAATTGTCTACGGCGTCCTCAAAGCGCGAAAAATCCAGCACGCCCTCAGCAGCTAGCGCCAGGCGGCCCAGTCCTGCAATGACACCTTCGCGAATAAAGTGTGGCGTGTAGTAGTCAGATAGTTTTTCCAGCACGACACGCACTATAAGCAGAAGAACGGCTGACAGCAGTGGTACCTCCAGCTGCGAGACAGCACTGGCCATAAACCGTGACAGATTGGCGCCATCCAGTGTTTTATGCAAGCGGCCAGCGTCAAGGAAAACCAAGACCTTGAGTACCATCAACAGAGCACGATATCGAATCGATACGCTGGTTGTGGCCGCAAAAACGCGCATCATCAGCGGTACAAGTGTGTGCTGAAACTGCTCCAGTACCTCTGGACTTGCGTAGACAGCCTGAAGGCGAATTAGAATCTCACTGTCACTAAAATGGGCGTCGGAAGAAGTAGCCATGTCGTCCAAAGAACCAGCGTCCAAGCCACCGGTGCGCACAAAATCCTCTACCAAGACACATTGCTCGGGGGTTGACGGCAGGCACGGCAGCAGCGCCATAATAAGCTGCAGAGCCTCCCACGCCCTTTCGGGTACCTGCAGCGCCGACGTATGCATGCGAACAGAGACTCCTGGCGCCTTGTCCAGGCCCGCGCACTCAGAGGACAGCATGTCGACCAGCACAGGCAGCACCTGCATGTGCAGCAGCTGCACGGTGCGCGTCCGTGAAGCAGCTGCTATGGTGGCCAGCACACGCAGCAACAAAACACATGAATAGCTATGTGCCGCCGCGCCACCGGGGCTAATTGCCGCGACGACGCGCTGCAGCAACTCAGGCGATACGAGCTGCTCGACGCGCCCGGGCGCGGTGCGGAAGGCGCACACCATATGCATCAGCGCCGAGCACGCCAGCTCGGCAGATTTCGGGTCGTCGCTAAGCACAACGTGCTCTAGCATTGGTACCACAGCGGCTGCCTGTGCAAACTGATCGGTACCGATCGCCCGTGCGCAGTTAACGGCGCAAGTGAGCGCCTTGCGCTGTGTGGTGGCAGCAAAAAAGTCCAAAAACATAAGACTCGCACGCATGCCGTCCGCGCGGCACACATGAGCGCCAAATTCGCCTGAGAGCAGCGCTAGCGCCGCCAACGCCTGCTCTGCCACATCGATGTACTCGATGTCTAGCAGCCGCGCGCACAAAGCCTCGACCGCCCCATGTCGTACCACAGCGCCCCCTGCAAGCGGCAGCGCCTCTAGCAAGTTCGCCAAGCAGCGGCACGCAAGTAGCATGGCGCTGGCGCTGCCGTCGCTGAGTACACGCACCAGCTCGCGCGCCAGCTCGTTGGTATCCAATCCCACAAGCGTTTCTTCCATACCCATCGACAGCTGCTCCGTCAGCTCTTGTAGCGCCACCAACTGCGTCTCACTCCCGCGCCCCTGCAGTGCCGCTACTAGAGGCCGCAGGCGCTGTGAGTTGCTAATGCGCGCCATGCTGCCGAAGCCTGTCTCAAAAAGCCCTCTCTCTGTAAACATCACACCACCCTTCCGCGAACCGCTTTGACTAGATTCAGCGCCGTCTTCACTGCTGGTGCCCTCATCAGTGCTGCTGCTTTCATCACTGCTGCCTGTGCCCCCGTCCGGTCTGCTCCCCTCGTCCAGGCTTACGTAGTCTTGCGATGATGCCAAGTCGTTTTTCTCAACATCCACATGTATTATCTCATTGTCTGCCGCGCTACTGCTGCTGCCTTGTGTGCGCACTGCATCCGATTCTCCAGACGGTCCTGTTCGCTCGCAAAAAACAAGCGGAATCTTCACCACCGGCTGATTGCTACTCGCCTCAACCTCCGGCGCCAGCAATAAGTCGTTTCCACTGACATTGGTTACTGCGCTGTCATGCTGCGTCCTACAAAGAGAATCAATTTGGTAATCCATCCTGGTGTTAGTGCAAATAAATCCGCAATCTCAGCAAAAAGCCATGATTTACTCAGTAAATAAAATGGCGACGCCCCATTGCTGTGTTACATACCTTGTAGAGGCGGCGGCACTGGTGTTAGTGCAGTCGCTGTCGCCTGCGGCGTGCTTTAATGTATGTGTATGATTCATCGCCATGGCGTGTGCACCGTGTCCGCCAAGTGCTTCCTCCGCGTGAAATGCCACTGGCCGGTTCTGTTTGCCTGACTTGGTTGTACGCTGACGCTTTGCGGACGGTGGTACTACTGCTGTGCTGCTCTGTCGTTTCCTGTAGACCGTAGCACCAGCCCGGGCGTCCAATGCCACGCTACTACTTTGGTTCGTGCTGCCCGCTTCCCAGTCTGCGCCACCTGTGATTTGGAAGTTTGTGCGGCTTGACTGACTTTCTGCTGCCTTAAATGATTTGTCCGTCTCGGCGCCCACAATCTGTTCCCTTTGCTTCTCGCGGATGCGCCTGGATTGCCTTGTCGGCGTAGCGTGGGTCCCTAGTCTTCGGCCGCTTACTTTGCGAGGCACGCTGCGTTATTGGTCTGAAGTTACACAGTGCACACATGCACTCTGCAACTCGCAGTGTTAATTCCGCTACTAGTAAATGTGCTATGGGCGGTTAAAAAAATCCCACTGCGCTTGCTGTTGGTTGTTACCAAAAACACGCCCAAATAGATAGAATGCCAATATTAAATGTTCTCTGTGTGATTTCTGGAGTATATAAGAAAACCCAAAAATGAGGCTATTTCAGTCAAAAAGAGGATTCCACCTGAGAGTGGAGAAGAGAAGGGGTTGGTTGCTATGCCCCTGCAAGCCTCCACCAAGGCTGCGCAGTTTCCATCATCGCATTGGTAATGGGGGAGGGGGAAGCTTGTGCAAAACCAACCCACGACTTTGCTGATGCTATAACCATCCCAGAACTTCCTCTTCCCTCACTTCTCAACTCTTTCCGCCCTGACCTGAAAATGGAAATTGTAAGCCAAGACTCCTTCACTCAGGCATTTGAGGCCGCTGGGGGTTTTGTCAGCCCTCACATTTGCCTATGCGTGCCTGCTGGATGCGAGCGCGGCGTGTTTATTCGAAGGTTGTGTGTTTCGACTGTCGCGCCTGTGTCTGAGAAGGATAACATGCCGCTAGTCCACATTCCCGCCTCGCTTGTGCTTACCGCCGCTGAGGCAGTCAAGTCCGAGATCGTTTGCAGGTGTTGTGGAAAGCTGCCTAATACCGATGCGAGCGAGTCGGTAGTGCTGGCGCTATTTCTTCTTACTGAAAGGGCCCGAGGCGCAGAATCGCCATGGAAATGGTATATTGACGCCCTGCCTTGCTTGGGTACGAACGCTCTGTATTTCGGGAACACAGACATGGATGCACTGCGAGGCACCCCGCTTGGATCGGCTGCTGAAGCAAAGCTGCGCCAGCTTAAGCGACAATATGACTGCTTCGCTGAAACTTTGGACTGTTGGCTGCGTAGCCAGAAACTAGAATTGAAATTATCATTCGAAGATTATAAGTGGGCAAGCTTTATAATTCTATCGCGCTCCATTTCATTGCACAGCTGTGATGAGTCTGTAGTAGACTGTGACTCTAGTGGATATCCGCACGGCAAATGTGACCGGGCCTTGCTTCCGTTTCTCGACATGTTTAACCACTGTGCCCAACCAACCGCATATTGGACTGTTAATTCGGATGCGTCAGTCACCATCCATGCAGCGGCAGCTGCCACCGAGTGTTCTGACATTGATACTGATCAGTCATCGTCTATTGAGCTCTGTTTGTCATATGGAGCTAAGCCAGCCACAGAATGGGCCTATGAGTACGGTTTTCTGCCTTTGGATAACAAGCACGATGCTTGGCCGCATTTTGTACAGCTCGCTGGATCGCCCTCGCTTGTTGCTATAAAGCGATTGTGGATTCAGGAGCTGGGTCTTTTACCACGCGTCATGCTAGTAGATCCTGCTGCCATTATACCGAAACACAGCAGTGATCGGGGTTATCTGTCCCGGTCTGCACTTTTAATGCTCTGTTTGGCTGCACTAGACGATCTTTCTGACAAATGTACACATGCAGTCGGTAATATTCTGCCCGCAATGCCCTACTTTTCGGTTGGTGGAACCATTGTTGATGACGATGAGAAGTTGCTGCAGCTTCCTGGCTTGGCTGCTTTTGTTCGACACAAATTATCCTCTCAGCTTCGCGCGCAAGCATCCAATATGCGTACTTTTAGTTACCACACATCCTCCAAACCCAATCCGCTTGTTTTGGCATACCTAGAAACGCAATCATTACTTGTTGATCGGATAGCTGACTACCTTACAGATCATCTCTTCTCTTCTCTTTTATCGATTTAATATGTTTTATATATCTTGTTAGCTTTAGTCTGCCCGTCTGTTCGTATATATGTCCGTGGACAACACTAAATAAAATAAAATAAATGCGGTATCCAACAAATTTCAGTCACTTTGCATTTATTTGATTGGTTGATATGGATAGAGATTTGTTCGATCAGATTAAAGAAAACAGTAGTTATTTCGAGCGCATCACAACTGCAACACTTGCTACAGCTTTTTTCTTTACATCCGCCCTTTTTCGATACAAACCACTGCCAGTCTCGTTGAATCAGCAGCTAGTAAGCAACAGTGAGAGTATTTAAACAATGGTCAGCACTACCAACGACCATTCTGTCGACACCGAGTCGAACAAGGCAAGTAGAAATGTAGTCAACACTGGCGAACCGTGTCTATGAGTGTATTAACTGCTATCCTACGCTATGCAACAATATCTTTCAATGATAGCCTCTAAATATTGCATAAAACAACATGCATTTTCTGTTGTAGACCTTCAAGCGTGACACGCTGGTGGCGATAGAAAAGCGCTGGCAGAAACACTGGGAGGATAATGGCGTATTTGAAATAGATGTACCCAACGACCCCAGCGTTGCTTCTGAGGAACTGCATGCCAAATATCCAAAGTGGATGGGCACCATTGCCTACCCGTACATGAATGGTATTCTCCATCTGGGCCATGCCTTTTCAATGTCCAAGATCGAGTTTGCCGCTGGGTGGGAGCGTCTAAACGGTAAGCGCGCCCTCTTCCCCTTGGGATTCCACGTAACTGGGATGCCCATCAAGGCAGCTGCAGACAAGATTGCACGCGAGCTAGAGATGTTTGGCGTCGACTTTACCATTCCCGAGGAGAAGGATGATGCGGGAGCCAACAGTGGTGTTGACGGCGAGATCGATGCTCAAATGAAGGACATGGCTGTGAGCGGTCTGCCAAAGGTGGGCGGCAACTTCCGCAGCAAGAAGACCAAAGCCAGTGCCAAGTCTGGCGGCATGAAGTACCAGTTTCAGATTATGCAGAGCCAAGGCATGACCAACGCTGAGATTGCAAAGTTTGCAGATGCGGAGCACTGGCTGAAGCACTACCCACCAATTGCCATCAGCGATCTCAAAGCATTGGGTTTTAAAATCGACTGGCGCAGGGCTTTCCTGACCACAGACCACAACCCCTATTATGACTCATTTGCGCAGTGGCAATTCAACCGCCTACGCGACATGGGAAAGATCAAATTCGGCAAGCGCTACACTATCTGGAGCGCCAAGGATGGTCAGCCCTGCATGGACCATGACCGCCAGTCGGGCGAGGGCGTCGGCGTGCAGGAGTACACCTGCATCAAGCTCGAGGTGCTTGACTGGAGCGATTTGGCGAGTCAGACTGTTGCTGCTATTCCAGCGCTCGCGGAGAAAAAGGTCTTCCTGGTTGCTGCCACGCTGAGGCCTGAGACCATGTACGCCCAAACAAACTGCTTTGCTGGCACAAAGCTTGAGTATGGTCTTTTCCAATCTGTTGACGCCGACGAAGTCTATGTTGTGACTGAGCGTGCAGCTCGCAACATGGCATTCCAGAGCCTTTCTCCTGCTGGCGGGCAGCTTAGCAAACTTGGCAATATCAGTGGCCAGGCACTTATTGGTACTAAAGTGAATGCTCCGCTTAGCTGCTACACTAGTGGTGTCTACGTGCTTCCAATGGATAACGTGCTAGCCACCAAGGGCACGGGTATTGTTACCTCGGTTCCTTCAGACTCGCCCGACGATTACGCTGCATTGCGTGACTTGAAGAAGAAAAGCGATTACTATGGCATTCGACCTGAATGGGTCAACGGGTTTGAGCCTGCTCCAGTTATCTCAACTTCAACGTATGGTGAGATGATTGCACCGGCGCTTTGCGAGCAGATGAAGATTGCTTCGCAAAAGGATCGTGATCAGCTTGCCAAGGCCAAGGAAACAGCCTACAAGGAAGGATTTTACAATGGGGTCATGGGCGTTGGCGATTTCAAGGGCCAATCGGTCCAAGAGGCTAAACCAAAGGTCCGCGAGCTTCTAATATTTCAAGGCGATGCGTTTGCTTATGCAGAGCCCGAAGGCGTTGTCATTTCACGCTCAGGTGATGACTGTGTTGTGGCGCTGTGCGACCAGTGGTACTTTGACTATGGCGAGTCGGCATGGAAGGCCCTGACCAAGGAATGCCTTGCTGCTATGGACACGTATGGAGACGAGACACGTCACCAGCTTGAGCTTTGGCTTGAATGCATTCACGAGTGGGCCTGTGTGCGTACTTATGGACTTGGAAGCAAGGTTCCATGGGATCCTACTTATCTCATCGAGTCGCTCTCCGACTCGACAATCTACATGTCCTATTACACTGTTGCGCATCTTCTCCACCGCTCTCTTGACGGCAGTAAACTTGGACCGCTTGGTATCTCACCAGAGGATATGGACGGGGAAGCCTGGGACTATGTTCTTCTAGGAAAGGAACTTTCTTTAGAGCACAGAAAGGCAACAGAGCTTGGCGAGCTCCGCCGTTCTTTCCTGTACTGGTACCCCTTGGACATACGCAGCTCGGGCAAGGATCTGATTGGCAATCACTTGACATTTTTCCTCTACATTCACACCGCGATGTTTGGAAAGGAAGAGTGGCCTCGAAGCGTGCGTACCAACGGGCATTTGCTGCTTAACAGTCAGAAGATGTCGAAATCCACGGGCAATACGCTCAGCATGCGCGAATGTTCTGACCGCTACGGTGCCGATGCCACCCGCTTGACACTTGCTGCTGCCGGCGACAGCATGGAGGATGCAAACTTTGAGGAGACTGTTGCAAACAAGGCAATCCTAGACCTTTACTTGCTGATGGAGTGGATTTCTGAAGTCCAGAACGCCCTTGTGCAGCAAGAATCAGCGTCTGAGAATTCTGCACAGACCAGCAGCATTGCTCTACGATCTGCGTCATCGCCAATGACAATCATTGATCGTATGTTTGATGCCGAAATGGATGCTCTCATGATATCTACTGGCACTTCTTATGAGCGTACCATGTATCGCGAAGCTGTGACTACTGGTTTCTACAACTTCATCAATGCTCGCGACCGCTATATCAACATTACTACAGAGGTTGGCATGCATCCTGTGCTACTCCGCAAATATATCAGTCGCCAGATTATCCAGCTTTCCCCTATCACGCCTCACTGGGCAGAGCACATGTGGAAGACAGTGCTTGGAAACGTCACTTCTATCATGGACGCCCGCTGGCCAACCGACCTTCCGTCTAATCCTGATTATGCTCTTCTTGCTGCGCGTGATTATGTGGTCAAGATTACCAAGTCTGTGCGCGATGCAGAGGGTGCAGTGCAGCGGCGCAATAAGAAGAAAGGCGGTAATAAGTCGGCCTTGGAACTTGATCTCTCCAAGGCCAAGGCCCTTGATATTTTTGTGGCTTCGGAATTCCCTGCCTGGCAGGAAGATGTTATCACAATTCTAAAGGAGCACTTTGATCTTGCGGCTGCAAAGTTTGACGATAAGAAGCTCATCTCTGCGCTGGGCAGCCGGGGCATGCTGAAGAACAAGAAAATCATGCCGTTTGCACAGGAAATTAAAAAGCGGGTTCTTCTGATTGGCCCAAAGGCGTTCGATCACGCAGTCCAGTTCAAGGAAACCGAGCTTCTCAGCGAGATCAAGCTCTACCTTAAACGGGATCTTAGCTATACAGTGATCAACATTATGGACATATCCACTGCTGGCGA